>RJWT010020512.1:0-17946 GCA_004365215.1 Cuniculus paca
AATAGCCATGGACTGAATCCCCTGAATCTGTGAGCTAAATTAAACCTTTCCCTCTTTAAGTTGTTAGTATTGGGTATTGTGTTACATTGATAGGAAGCTGACTAAAACAGTTACGTATAAACTCTGTGACGCTGGCCAAGCAGTTTAACCTCTCTGAGCCTTTCTTTACTCAAAAGAAATTTATGAATGGCAACACCTATCTCACAGATTTATTAAGAGACTTCAAAGGGATGAGAGAGATGAGAACATGCAAAACCATAGCACAAAGGAAGCGCTACATACATTGTTTCTTCCTCTTTAGGCCTGAACATGCTTTATGCACCAAGAAAGCTGAGTGATAAATCTACTGGCAGGAGATACATGAGACCTGGCAATCTCAAGTCAGCGTGAAGCTGGCATGGGCCCAGAAGCTGCTTTCCTTGAACTTGGGCCCATGTGAAGGTCATAGGAGTACATAGCCTTCTAAGTTGTGAAAATGGCCATGGCTACATAAACATCAGTCTTCACCTGCCTCTCCTGCTCGTATGCCTGTTTTAGTATAGAATGTCCATGTGCACATGAAATACATGTGTGTGTGTGTGCATAAAACACACTTTTCCATTATTTCTGAGATTCCTTCATGTAATACCTTTGATGCCACCTCCCTCATTATTACCTTCTGCTAGCCATGGATTCCACAGAGGTGAAGTGGGACGGAAACGTAAGACAGAGTCCTAGTCCTGACTCTACTACTGACTTGCTTGTATAAAATGTACATGAATTTTTAAAAATCAATCCAAGTTCAAGTAGAAATATTGATTCTGCTTCATATTCACTGGTGGGCTATGAATGAGTGATGGGGCAAAGGAGCCCACTGCTTTGCCCTGTGTCATACTACACATCCTCTAGAGCTGCATATAGCACACAGTAATACCCAGTGTATTAGTATGATGAACATGAGGGTCAGGTGACAGCCTACTTCATTTTTCATACTACATTGCAATTATCTCTCTAACACATTTGCACAGGCAGTTCTGTTACTTACCTGTCCAGCTTTGCATTTTATTCAGTCACTAGCAGTTCTTACAGAAGCCCAGATTATTTTGATTATGGACATTTATATGTCCTCTTCCTCAATTGCCTGTACCAGTGTCCACTTAAAATAACTCCTGTTTGTTCTTAAAAGCCCATCTGAACGTGACTTCCTTGGAAAATTTCCTCTGAGTCACTGTACCTGCCCCTCTATCACCTGATTCTGTTTTTAATGATATCATAGTGATTTCCTGTTGGTCTCCCCAATTTGAGCATTCCCTCCTAGAGGGCAAGTCTCTCTTTATTTTTCTAGTCCCTTACAGAAAATGTATATTTAATGACTAAATGAAAACAAGAGAGCTGCAAAGAGGTAAAGAACAGGATTGAAAAGGAAAAGAATAGGGAATATTGTCTAAGAGAAAAAGTAGAACAAATTGCAGAAATGATTTGGCTAGGAACGTAGCTCATGGCAGAGAACTTGCCTGGTATGCATGAGGCCCTGGATTCAATCTCTAGTACAGCAAAAAGAAAGGGAGAGAGGGAGGGAAGGAGGGAAGAAGAGAGCGAGGGAGGGAGAGGGGGAGGGATAAGTTAAAAATAGAAGCCAATTTCTATTCAGCATTTTCTGAGCAATGATTATACAAATAATAGTAGTATTTAAAGTTTGATTTGAACAGGCTAAAGTGCTCTTCTTCCCAGATTCTACAACTCAAAGTGTTAATAGTTTCTAGAGAGGCCAATTTGTGGTGAGTGAGAGCTGACCTGTGTTCTGGGATCCTTGGAGGCTGGTCTGGCTCATTTACACTTACTCAGAAACCAAAGCTCAAAGGTGATTCTTCAGGTCTTAGCTAAGCTCCTGTGGGTCTAAAGGGAGACAATTGGTAGACCAGATGTCCAGGCACACACACACACACACACACACACACACACACACACACGTATGCATGCACACATGAACACTGAGCAAAGGGTTGAATGAGCCCTCCCATGGATTCATATCAAAGACAAATTCTGAAAGACAGCTCAAAGCTGAGCAGAGCCTCATTTGTCCACATTATCTTTGAGATGTGACTGTCGTCCTTAGCTTTCTGGCAGCTTGCCCAGCTCTCTGAGGGAAACTCAGTTGGCCAGAGTTCACCTGGGTTTATCGGTCCCCCAGGGGAATCTGTTTTCTCTGTGTGTTTCTTTTGTTATTCTGCGGGAACTGGGTCAGCTTTTCAAGAGTGGAAATGTCAGAGGAATAAAGAGGCTCCCTTGAAAAGATCTTTGCCACTACAGAAAGGAAACATCTCAGCATATCCCTTAAATAACAACATACAGTGTGACAGCCTTGCTTCCGACCCAAAGAAAGAAAAGAGGCTGAGAACACTGGGCAACATTTACACACACCCCTTTGCTTGGGAGACAGCTGGACTGGGGCTGTGTCATCTCAAATGCTGGATTAAAGGAACGGAAACATCAACTCTGTGGAATCTTTTTAGATGGCAAACTGGCTAGAAAGCAGACAAAGGAATCCTTTCTGTAAGAGCCCAATTTTTTATATTGCAGCACACTTCCAATGTAAGGCTGCTACCCTAGAAGCAAGGATCTGGGTCCCCTTGGAAGGTGCCCCATCCAGACAGCAGTCTCTCACTGATCCAGCAACCAACAGAAGGTCATTGTTGGAGGCAGAGGGCTGTGGCTGCACCAGGTCATTTACTTTTTCTAAAGATGCCCCTGGCAGTGAAATAGATCACACCCTATTAATTGGACTGCTAGGAAGTTAAGTTTTGCAAAAGTCCGGCTGGGAGAATTTTAGGCCATATTGTTGATCATTTAGCTACATGCATCATGGGAGTGGGCAACCAAAGACTAAAGTTTGACTCACAAACTTGTTTTATATTGTTGCATCTCTTCTCAATGAGACTATCATTTATTCACTAAACTCCCAATTTTAGCATTCCCTCTTGGTCAAATATGCCATCTTGCAAGCAATCAACAGCCCCGAAGCAGAACTGGTTGTTATTGATAACCAAGGAAAGAACATATTGATGTTGGTGTCTGCTTTCAATATCTCAGCTAATGTTCTTTCTGTTATGAGCCTTGATTCACTATGAAAGGTAGTAGTGGCCAGTTTGTTCTATGAAACATCCTTGGTGTGTCAGCATTGTATCCATACCCACCCTGTGTGCAGTATTAATATATTACAGAGAAGCATCAAGATTATTACATAAGCAAATCAACACTGGGGAAACTAAGGAACATTAACTCCAATTGTATTCTCTTGTATAAAAGGAGATTGCAGGATCTAAAAAATGCTGTCTATGCCTGGGAAAATCTCAGATGTCCATTACAGATCTTTACTCCCCGGGCATTTGAATTAGTCCCTCTCAAATACCTCTTCCCAGACACCCTCATCATTGCCCACCTTTAAATCCAAGTTTTGTTTGCCCTGGATGCCATGTTACTACTTCAATAACTGACCATCTGGGCATCAGAGGAGTATTCCTCAAACCCCAGCTTCAGGTAAGAATTGACTGAAGAGCTTTTTAAAGGTAGATTCTAGTCTGCAGCATCAAAATGGCTTTGGATATGCACATTCTGAATTGTTGCTGAGCTAAAGGGTTGTGTTAGAATCATGTTGCAACCTGAGTCAACCTGAATGGCGGGGTGGAACAGGGAAGTGGTCGTGGTGGATATGTGGTTCTTTGAAACAGAATTACATATTCTTCTAACATGCTCCCCTTTCCTGCAGTTCTCCCTGCCCGTTTGAGAACTGTTGGCACTTTGCCTGGTTTAAAATGCCTTGGATTTGTCCTGGTTCTGCCATATGGAAATCCTCCATGTTTCTGTGGAAATCACTTTATGAGTCTCAGTGTCCATATTTGTAAATAAAAGCATTGGTCAGTTTCGATTCGTCAACTATCATTGCACATCAGAATTACTTGGAAAGTCTTTATATCACAGCAACACTTGGGCCCCACCCACAGATGTTCTGACCTAATTTGCCAGGTGTAGGGCTCTGATTTGGGGTGGCTGTAAAGTTTACCAAGTATAGGAACACATCGTTAGTTCAACTAACGAACTCTCTAGAGTTCTCCACAAATGCTTCTCAGCCCCCATGGGACATATCTGCAAGGCTGTTTTAAAGTCCTTGTGAAAAGAAAATTGACCATCCAGGGTTGTCATTTGAGAGTTAGTACTTACAGGAAATAGGAGACATTGCTTGTCATTTGAGAGTTAGTACTTACAGGAAATAGGAGACATTGCTTGAATTGATGAGGAACAAAGCAATAAGGCATTCGTGATGATTAATTTTATATGTCAACTTGACCGGGCTAAGGGATGCCCAGATGGCTGGTAAGAGATTGTTTCTGAGTGTGTGTCTGTGAAGGTGTTTTCAGAAAAGGCTAGCATTTAACTCGGTAAACTATGAAGATGTGTCCTCACCAACTTGATAGAGAAATCATCCAATCTTTTCAGGACTCAAATAGAACAAAAAGGTGAAGAAACAAATTTATTTTTCACTGCTTGTGGTGAGACAGGCATCTGTTCCTGCCCTCAGAGGCATTTGTGCTACTTGTTCAGATGTTTTTAGACTAAGAACAGGACTTAGAGCATTGACCGCCAATTCTCAGGCCTCAGGACTCATTCTGAATCATACTGCTGACTTTCCTGGCTGCCTAGCTTACAGAGTATGGAGTTTCTTAGCTTCCACAGTCACAAGAATCAATACTTTTCTCTCTCCCTCCCTGCCTCTCTTTTTCCCTTTCATTTCTGTATATATTGCTGAACATAAGTTTTGATTTACTTTAATATTTTAAAGATTTATAGGCAGTATGATCTTTCCTGAAGCCTTTCTAATAGTATAACTAATTCATATTCTGGTTCTAATTCTGTTTCTTTTGAGCAAGTATTATCATTAGGTCTGCTATTGCTTGTCTGTATACGCATATATGTCTGTATGTGTGATTGTTATTTTTGTGGTATGCAGACTGAATTGAACCCAACGCATTTGCTGTAAGCTACATCTCCAGCTTTCTTTCTTTTCTTTCTTTCTTTCTTTCTTTCTTTCTTTCTTTCTTTCTTTCTTTCTTTCTTTCTTTCTTTCTTTATTCGACGGCTCCATGTTTTATGCAGCAATAGTTTCCCAGTTTCTTCTCATATTAAGATACCAGCAAGGAATCATAATGTACTTACTACAAACCAAGCATGGGTCTGAGAGTCTTAATTGATCACCTCAATTACCCTCACAGCAACTATATATGGCATATATTACCAGTGTTCCCATTTTATAGATGAATAAAAATAAGGAATAGGGTATTTCTGTAATTTCATTAAAGTTACCTAGCAAATGGCAGAAACAGGACATGAACCTGACAATTTGGGTTCCCAAAGCTATGCTCTTAATTACTGAAAAATATTTTCTTGCGTGGACTGTGAGGGAAGAGAGCAAGACGTCACCAAGAAGCAAGCCCTGCCTGCGAATCAGTGCCATGTGTGGGCTGCTGAGAGAAGAACCAGATGTTAGCTCCTTCCAAACAAGGGGGCCAACATTCCCCCCCTCTGCCATGTGCAACCGGCTGATCAGGAGAAACACAGCTGCAATGATAGCTATTGAGGTAAAACGCAACTTAATGCTTGTAGTGTTTAGTGTTTCACTGACTTTGCAGGTCTAAAGCCAGTAGTCTGATCATCTATTCAGAGGATAACAGTAGGTGATATAGCATCTGCAGGGGATCTCGTTCTGAAGGTGGTGACTATCGTTAATTTCCTATTATCTTGTTTTGAAGTTCTGTATCATTTTCATTGTTTTGTTGGGTTGGGTTTTGTTCTGGTTTGTTTTGTTTGATTTTATTATATTTGAATGCATGTGCAACTATTTCGAAGATAACAAGACACATTATGGTAGCCAGTTTGGATTTACTATTATCTTGTTTTGAAGTTCTTTATTGCATTGATTGTTTTGCTTTTGGTGGTTCTATGCTGTTCTGTTTCGTTTGATTTTTACTATGTCTGAGGGTATCTGCAGCTTTTGAAGACAAGAAGCATTATGGTAATCATTGTTGATTTCCTATTGTTTTGAAGCCCTGTGTTACTTACACTGGTTTGTTTTGATTGGCTTTATCCTGTTTTATTTTGCTTGGTTTTATTCTCTTTAAAACTAAAAAAAAATATTTTTTCCATATAACCAGTAGTTCAATGTTTGTCATTAAAAACTGGCAAGAAATCCACAATTTATCATCACTTTCCAATACTCTGGTTATCCTGAACTGGTCTCAGTAGCTGGATATCACAAGACTTCTTAACCCTCATTTTTGCCCTTGCTTTTGAGTGAGGAAGAGCAGTGTGCCAGCTGTGGGTGCAGCCCTTTTGTGCCTGTGTACTTGCAGACCTATCATCACTTCCCTGCTCCTGGTCCTGCATGAAACCCGAGTCAGACTGTGGAGCAGCTGGTCTGCTCCTCGGCCCACTTTGCAGCTCACACCTGTGTGGGAGCCACTGCATCCTGCCAAGGGCTGCGGCTGTCACAAGGTGGCTGCTGTGTGGCTCGGCTGACTGAAATCTGGTTTCCCTGTCTTTCGCCCTCTAGAAAGTCAAGACAGGAAGGCATGCACACACTTGTAGTCCCTGATGCAAGCTGTGGGGCCATTTAATTTTTTATTCAGAAGACTTTAGAGGTAGGGGCAGTCACAATAAGTACATGTTTTGTGTTTTATGAGTTTTTGCTCCATTCTGTGCACTGTGAACCCAAACTCAGTCAGCAGCAGCACTTAAAGCTTGATAATGTATCCCCTTTTCTCCTTCTTCCTCCTCTCAGTTAATGACGCCATTCCCTGTATGTCCCATTAACTTAAAAGCTACAGATTACAGTGTATTATTATTGTATAAATTGCATATTTTTCCTGATCCTTTATTGTACAAGTCATAAAATGTGAAGGTGGTTTCTCACTCATACTGGAAATAATTTTACGATGTGTTCATTTGAGCTGGAGAAAGCCGATTAATGGATGACAGGAGAACATGGGTCATTCTGAGAAAGGGGGCAGCTAAAAGAACTTTGCACCATAAAAGTTAACGAGAAAAAGTCAAGAGTTAGGCATGTGCTTAAGTGCAAATCTTGATGAACTGTGCATTAATTTCCCTCTTGGGTTTAAGCATCATTCACTCCAGAGAGTAGCTATAGAATATGTTCACTTACCACTATTCAGAAATTTGCCATTTTCCTAGTTATAAGAAGATTGTATTTCCTTCTCATGCAACAATTTCAAATGTAGATTATCAATTTATTAGGTTGGTTTATGATTTACTACTAGTTCTGGAGATAATTTGGTGTGAAAGAAAAAGTTTACAAACATGGATCTCCCTTATAGTATTATATATTTACTATATGTGTACAGTAGTACCTTGGTTCATGAATGCTTTTGTTTGCAATTTGGTTCAGGAGAGGTACCATTGTATTATATGTACGGTGATAGCATAGGCATAATAAAGGGAATGATCCCACTTTCCCAGTCTGTCTTTATCTTAAGGCTTCTACTTTGGAAATTTCCCCTCATGGGAATGTTTGTTTAAGCATTGAGCAAAGATTCCTCCTTGAGTTATTCTGATCAGAGTTTACAGATCATCTCCTCAAAGAGGCCTTCCCTACTCAAGGAATGCTCTTTATCACACTTACTATCCATTATCACACATTCTTGTTTATTTATTTAATAGCTTACAACCTCTAGAAGATAAACTGTAAGTACAAGATGTACTGTCTCATTTATTCCTGTAATCTAGTTCCTCAATGAGCGAATGCCTAGTATCCAGTAGGAGGCTATTAAAATATTGGGTGGAAGGAAGGAAAGAAGCGAGGAAGGGAGAGAGGGAGGGAAGGGAGAAAAGATCTGGGAGCCGAGAGCTTAGTTATTAGAGGCTGACTTGCATAATCACGGGCTGCTGAGAGATGTGACTTGAGTTAGATCTTAAAAGATAGCATGGGTATGTTGTCATATCTGGTAAAAGAAGGAGAAGCAGATTTTCAGATTGGACCCTCAGAACACCCAGTCATCCTGGAGAAGGTATGAATACTCACAGGATGTTATCTGAGTTCAGAAGAGCTGTTAGCAACAGGAGATCTGAACAAGTGTCCGATCAGAGGGGTTTAAGGGAGGGGGACTCGAGGCCTGTGTAGAACTCGGGATCAGTTTTAGATGAGGGATGACATTAAACAGAAAGCAATTTGAAGCCACCTGCAGGAGGGGCACAATGGATGATGATTTTCCTAAAAGAATATTCTAAGGAAAATGAAATTTCTCATAAAATGATTCCCTGACCAGTTGGATCTCAGGAAGGTTAAAGATATCTCTTAATCACTTTCCTAACACTGTTTTGCAAAGCTAATTGGCAGGTAGACAGAAATTCAGGCTAGATATCTACCTCAGTTGTGGTAGAAAGGGTTTCTCACCTCTCAAGCTAGAGAGAAACTGAATTTGAATGGATAGCTTTTTCTGTTCTTGCTCTTTGGAGGGTGGGTGTACCAAAGAAGGTGTGGTCAAGGTAGCACTGAAAAATAAAAGGCGGTAGAGAGCTGGAGACTATTTTTCTAAAAGGATATTCTGAGGGAAATGAAATTTCTATGATAAAATTATTCCCTTTTCAGCTCCCTGGTATTGACTGTATGTTTTTAGAGATACAAAGATAATATTTCTTCATCATTTGAAAACTGAGGAGGAAAATGAGAAAGGTCTTGAAAAATGTAGAATTTGTCATAAATTTTAAGGATATTGACTTGTAGTAGATGCAGAATTTAAAGTCATTTTAAAAATCTTTTCAGCTGGGTGGGTTTTCAGCAAAATCCATCTCTGCCTCCAAAATCCCATTTTGGTTTCTGCCTCTACCTTCCCTGTGGTCTTTTGTTATGTAATCTCCTCATTCTCATCTTTTAATTCAAACATAGCTATTAAACTCTTACCCAAGAAATGTGCCTCCGTGCCTTCATCTACCTGGTTTTCATTGCTCTGCAGGCAACTGGATTTTCTATTGGGTTCTAAATTGCCCTCACAGTGTTTCTTCCATCCCCACCATTTTCTAGCTTACCTCTAACATGACTCTGCCATTGCCCATCATTCCCTTCCAGCAGCTCTGGAAGATTCCTGTGTTACTCTCACTTGGCTCCTTACCTAAACTTGGCAGTGAAAGTAAACATTCAGGCCAAAAGTCAACTGACTGTCAATTCCTTCACATGTTTCTTTCCCAATCCTGCTTAACCTACTGCCATTCATACAGGTCACTCTTGTTTCTTTTGTCACACTCTCCTAGATACACAGGGCTGTCTTTTGTCAAGAATAGCAAATATCAGCATTGTTTCCTGCACCAGCCTAGTCCTACCTTCATTTCTGCCATGCAAACCCAGAAAGAGAAAGAGAAAAATAACCTCTCAAAAACTCACAGTAATGATTTCTTTTCTTTTTGTTCCAACTTGGAAGCTTGCTCCTCTGTCACTTGATTAGAATAAAATTATTTACATTAGCCATACTGCATCCCCCCCATTAGGCAATGGTAAATGTCATCTGTGTCACACACAAAAATTAGTTTTGTGTTCTTCTGAAGTTATCTGGCCTGCTCACCACTGAGTAGGGTGCCATTGGCATTGGCTCTGGGTGGGGGGAGGGGAAGCCCCCTGCCGCATCCCACATTTGGGCCTTGGCAGGTTGCATGGTGATGTTCACAAGGAAACCAAACTGCATCTGCATGGCTTGCTGCTTATCAGGAGCGCACACTGGCTGCCATGCTGTAGGGCAGCAAAGGAAAACAAAACAACAATAAAAGGAGGCCTTTGTCATGGATTAAAAGGGTTTAGAAACATCTGAGCCATGCAGTTTTCGAACACTGACACTGCCAATGACTTCATGACAGAATGCTGGGAAATGTGCTAACTGGGTTAGATAGAGTTGGTGGGGCCGCCAACACTCCTGCTTTTGTTAATGGCCTCTTATCTGTGTGAGTGTGGGGATGCACAGTTCACAGATAAAGTGACCTTTTGCAGAGTGAGAGGAATAAGGTTAATGATATTACAGTATTGCTGCTTGTGATTGTAGCTAAGGGTATCCCTAAAGAGTGTTATTCCTGGGTGAATTCTTTTTCAAGTGGGTTAGTCCATCTGAATTCTCAACTTCTTTCATTAGAAAATTTATCACTGGCACTCATAGCAAGGCCCTATCTTCACGGATAAGTATGATAGATGATTACCTAACTGTGTGTGATTCAGGGTTCAGCAGAGATGTCCTCCCATGCATTCAATTCTAAACATACTGATTCATTCTTTTGTGCCCATAAATTCCCAATATTTCAAATTCTGCCTTTAAAAATCATACTATGGGGTGCTATTCTTGCCCCAAGATACTTTTACACAATATTTTTGAACGCCCGTTTTTTGACTCTTTCTTGTCATGTTAAGTTGTGGTGGCGCATTTCCACTGTGGCATTGTGTTGGCACTTAAAAATTTCAGATTTTGGGTTTTTCTGTTAGGAATTCTTAATCCGCATCATTCACTTTTAATCAAAATAAATTCATGAAAACAAAATAATATTAATTTAACAATTAAAATTTATAAAAGCGAAGTACAAACTAATGAAATTGATCTTCAGGAATATGTACGAAGAGTAGGCCAACCACTGAAAGCATGAACTAGTTCCTATCTGTCAGCAGTAAAGGCCGCTCGATGTCATCAGACTTAGTTTAAGGTTCAGAGGAGTTTTTAGTAAGGTAACTCTAGGTTTTAATTTTATGTTAAACATATCCCAATTCCTATGCACTTAACTAAAAAGGGGGAAAGTATTTGATTACCATTTAATGTGTAGGTAATGATTCTTGTGTACAACCAGCAGAATTCAGTGTAACCACTTTAGACAGGCAAGGGATTTAAGATTTTGAGTCACTCACAGAAGGCTCATTAGGACCAGAAATCCAGAGTTTGAGGCTTTCCGGCTATGAGTTATGCCAGTCGCACGGGAGCATCCCTTGAGAGACATGACCACAGCTGATGAGCAGCCTTGTCTCCCAGCCCTGGGCACCAGAAGGACAGCATTCTGGATGCCTGTATTTGGCAGAAGGTTGGTACTCCTGCCCAACCACTTCATGATGATTGCTTCAGAATCCATATCTCACATGAGTGATCTAATTGACTGAAGACAGGTTGATCACTTAGGCCCTAACTCTGTAAAAAATTAAACTACGAGAAGGGTGCTGAAATATGTTTGTGGGCAAACATGTTTACACTAAGGCAAATTTTTCCAGGTGACTTTTGTTTTAAGAAACTATTTGAAGCAATCTTCAGCTTTTCTACTTCTATGGGAGATATCATTATTTAGTAATATCCATGAAATGGTGGAAAAAATGTTGCTTATCTAATCTTCTCTGCATTGCACTGCGAAAATACCTTTGAAGATCTTTTGGCAGATCTTTCAAGGATTTCTTAACAAGGTTGAGCACATATTCAGTAACTATGACAGATTGAGTACATAGCCAGGTGGTTTAGACTATGGAAAGAGTCCAATTCACCTTTCTAGGAGTATACACCCTGCTGCTCCAAGTTAGAATTACTATATTTACTTTGATTTATATGAAGAATACTGAAGTGAACTTGCCTTGTAAAGATAAGCAAAAGATGCTAATTTACAAAGCCATTTTCAGTCATGTATACAACCCCAGACTGAAAGTTTCACCCAGGAGCAACCGAAATGTTCACTGCAACTCAGTAAGGTGAGTGAAAAATTTTCCTTGTCAACCAGTACTGACACGAGAGCCTAAGCTTTCAGAGACTCTGTTCGTCTTTTCACCTAACTGAGAAAAAAATTCAAGAAGTCAGCAGTTTTGCCCTTAACTGATTAACAATCTTAACACGGCTGTTAAATGTTTCTCTTAAATCTTCATGCATGTCAAAAGTGATAAGGACTTCTCTGTGTAGCCAAAGAGAACAGATTTTGTTTCTAGGATATATCTTTAATAGCTGAAATAATTCCTTAGTTTGAACCAACATGGTGTAAGTTATGTTTCTCATTTGTATTGTCTTTCTTGTCCACGGTATCATTCTTTTCCATATGATTTTTCACTGTTATCAGTATTACCTCGTTTCAGTTTTTCCTCAGGTTTTCATCTTATGTAATCACAGTATACTTATTAATCAAAGTTCCAACTTTATTTGAATTTTCACAATTTTTCCCTGATACTGTTTCTCTATTCCAGGATCCTATCTGGGATACCACATTGCATTTAGTTATCAAGTCACCACTGATGAGTAATGGTTTTCTGTCTATCTTTGTTTTTATGATCCTGACTGTCATGTGTTTTGTGGAATTTGAACCGATTTGGATTTCTTTGATTTTTTTTTTTTTTCTCATGACTAGACTGGGTTTGTGAGATTTTGGAAGGACGTTACCAGGAAAGGCGCCTTTCTTATTTCATTGTTTCAGGGAGTAGATGACATCAATATGATTTATCAGTGATGAAGTTAAACTTGATCAGTGGGTAAAGGTCACATATACCAGGTCTCTCTGCTGAAAAGTTACTATTTCCCCCCTTTTCAGACCTTCAGATGCAAGTCACTAAAACCAGCCTGCTGTCTCTTGAAGAGGGTATCTATACATGTAGTGTTTGATAATTATTATTTGGAAATTTCTGTAGGGAAATCTGTTTGTTCGACCCCAATTACTTATTTACTAAATCATCTATTTATATCAGTATGGTGACATGTTTACTTATTTTATACTTTCATTTGCAATTCAATAGAATGCTATTTAGTTACTTAAATTGTTCCAGCTTTGGCCTTTGAGAGCTCTTTCAAGTTGCTTCTATGTCTCTTTGATACAGTTCTACCCTTTTTTATAGCACTTCCTGATTTTCTGGTACTAGACTGTGCTCAAGGTCAACTTCTGTTGTCCTCAGCTCAGTCCTAGAATTAGCAATTGCTCCAAAGAGCTATGGGTCCTTTTGCAAGAGACTGGTATTTTGAAGCCAAGATATGAGTGGTGTGTATATTAATGTATTTTAAAACACTGAAGCAAAATTATGTAGAAAATATCTTAAATGTCTTTTATTATCAAACACAAAGTTTAGCTAAATTCAAACTGTGTTTTAATTGCTCAGTTGCACTGACTAGTATCTCACAGTTATACTTGAGATGGTAATCAAATTTTATGTTTTCTGTGATAAATTTTTTTTTCTTCATAGAAACCAGAGGTTAGCAGCAGGGAAAAATAAAAATAACTCTGGGTCTCTGAGCCCCTGGATGGAGAAAAAGTGCACTCCATGGGGAAAGTACCCCCCACCACCACAGTCCACATGTGAGCTTCGTTTCTTAGATAGAACTGGCCCTACTCATTGCTGTGGGAATATTTAGGTAGTTCAAGGGTTGTCTTCATCGACTAATCAATTCAGGTTTGGGTTTTTAATCTATGTTACATTAGCAGTTATTTTTCGCTAGGATTTAGTGGTTAAGATGAAAAAAATGTCACTATTAAAGCACATATTTTCTTTCTTTTACTTCTACATGAGTGTTTACTTGGTCTTGGGCAGATCTTGTAATCACCCCATATTCCCAGTATCCTGGTGTCATAACATATTTGTTGACCTTGGCTTGACTTGGAGACTTTACAGACTGAGAGACTGCATTGCAGTGTCTCAGAGGACAGACAATGCAGCCTTTGAAGTTTCTAAAATGTGCTAGTGAGGCAGGATACTTCCTTTTTAAAACACTCAGACTTTTTACCTGTAAAAAAAATGATGATGATGATTCCTACCTCATAGAATTATTTTAAGGAGTCAATTGGAGAATATTGAGAAGTTCTTAGTACAGTATCTGGCACATACTAAATGCTCAACAAAAACAGGTGACATAGCCATTGTTATGAAGCTTTTCCCCCATTTTATGGAGCTGCATAATATAAAAGAGCATTCCAAGGGTTTGGTCTTCTCCTACCCAATTCCTGCTGTTTGCTCTTTGTTAAGCAAGGTCAGTACAGGGCTCACAACCTCCTGAGCATGTCTAGTGGAGACTCAGGGACTCCCAGTGGATTAGTGATGCCCTCAGCTTCTCTGTGCTAATGACAGCCAAGAGGCAAGTACCGACTCCTTCAATAAGTCAAACCCACATCTGAACTTTATGCCCCAAATGTCAGCTGATCCTTAATGATCAGTTACTTTAAATCCTTCACAATATCACTTGTTTCTCTTTAGAAATGCACCCTATCCTCTCATAACAGTGGCTGTCCAGGGACCTGGGACGGGTAAGGGTTTTCTGGGTGATCATCTAGCCACTGGAGTTCTAATGTACAAGTGAAGCTATCTGGAGTTTGTTGTTGTTGTCATGGAATACTAATTTGCCATGATAATAAATAAAAATTGCTTTTTTTTCTATTCCATCTGGAAAGCTTCTGGGTTATTTTTGTCTTAGGCATGTGCATAAGTGTGAGCATGCCTGCGTGTGTGTGTTTTTACATTAACGTTTTATGGTCCATTGTTAAAAACTTTCGACTTTTAGCCGAATAATATTGGCTGACGTTGCTGCCTATAAGTGGGGGGTCTAAGGACAGAGATCTGCGATGTCCCTGGATAGATCTGTTCAGGTCAGCTGTTATGCAAATTAAAATGTCTTGAATACTGAGAGCAAACTAATTCACAGAATAGCTATCCAGTTCACTTTCTATCCGGTGGTGCTTTACTTTATAATGTTAGATGCAAAGAAACAATTGCTCTCTGGCCTAGGCAATGTCAAATAAATTATATGCTTGAACCCGCCACTTGTGGACAGCTCATTTTGGTGTTATAGATGCTCAGCCTTGTGTTCCTGAGAGGACACAAGCACTTTGAATCCATTTTTCACTTGGAGGAGGACACTAGAGGGTCTTTTCTGAAAACAAAGAAGAAATACTAATCTACTCACCACCTTCCAGGTTTTCTCTTCAATTTAGATTTGTGGCAGATTCTAGAAGGAAACTTCCAGTTTTCTTCTAGGTTACTGACTGAAAGAAGTGTTTCTAAAGTTTTCTTTCAAGCTAGTTTATGTGGGCAAACTAATCTATGGGATTACAGGTCACCGTAATGGGATTACAGGTCACTGTAATTGAATTACAGGACACTGGTTAGCCTTTGGGGACATTGACTGGAGTGGGGTAGCAGGGCTTCTAAACTGCTGAAATAGTTTGTTTCTGGACCTGGGTGTTGCCTACACAGGAGTGTTAATTTTACAGAAATTCATCACATGAGTGGTTTGTGTACTTTACTGTATGTATGTCCTGCTCTACTTTTTGTGTTATAGCCAGACAATGAAATATTATTCTGCAAAATAAATTATCTATCAAGAAATGAAAAGACAGAAAAGCTTTCAATGCATAGTACTAAGCAAAAGAAACCAATCTGAAAAGGGAACTTGCAGTATGATTCCAACCATATGACATTCTGGAAAGAGAGAAATCAGGGAAAGCATAAAATATCACTGATTGCCAGAGTTTAGAAGGGAGGAGGGGATAAAAGAGGCATGGCATAGAGGGTTTTTAGGAGCATGAAACTATTCTAATACTAAAATGGTGGCTGCATGTCATTAATTTGTCCACATCCCCAGAATGTGTACCATCAAGAGAGAACCCTAATGTGTTCACCTTTTGTAACGTTATGTGCCACTCTCATGGTGCCTTTTGACATTGAGGGAGGCTGCACATGTGGAGGGCTGGGGGCATGGAACCTTATGGAAGATCTCTGTGTTGTCTGCTCAAGTTCGTTGTAAACCTAAAACTGCTCTAAAACATAAACTCAGTAATTTTTTTAAAAGCAACATATATTGTATTAGCAGCTTTTTGTTACTGCAATAAAAAGCTGAGACACTCACCTTATAAAGAGACAAGGTTCAGACTGGCTCACAGTTTTAGAGGTTTCAGTCCATAACAGGTTGTCTCCCTAGCTTTGGGCAAGGCAATATGTCATAGCAGGAGTGCACTACAGAGCAAAACTGCCCACCTCATGGCCCAGAAGCAAGAGAGAGTGAGAATGGAGCTTGAGTCTCACAATCCCTTTCAAAGACACGACCCCAATGACCTAAAGACCTCCTGCTAAGACCCATCACTTGAAGGGTCCACTACCTCTTAATAACAGCATTCTGGGGATCAAGCCTCTAACATATGAGACTTGGGGGACACTTGGGATCCAAACTACAATGGACACAAGGTTTTCTTTTAAACAAAAACATTTTCTTTTGGTCTAAAATAAAACTGCCTACTTCCATCTCCCAGATGCCTAAGCCATGCTGCACACGGGTGTGTGAAAAGTACTGGGGAGGGGTTCTTTTATCCAATTCTTTCCTCTTCTGGGAGGGCAAATCCAGTAGGATGGAGCAGACAGCTTTTAAATACAAATTGTTTTACTATAAAATTATTTACTAATATTTGTAATGCAGAGCAGCAAACAAAAGACTGGGATAAGCTAGCACTTCTTTGTGTGAAATATTGGTTGCAGAATCCCCAGGCTTCTGCTTGGTTCATAATTATTTAACATGGTTTTAAATTACTTAGATGAGAAAGTGGACAGAAAAATCATCAGATATGCACATGGTGCTGAGATCTTATGAGTAGTAAATGTCTAGAAACTTTGAGGCCTGTTTTAAAAAGCTGAGCACACAGTGAAAATGTAGCAGATGAATTTCACTGCAGGCAAGTTTTGATGAAGTACGAAACATTTATTCTTTATTCATTCATTAATGTGTGAGACTATCTTTTAGATGTCAGTTATTGTACAGGTACTCGGATTCCTGCCTCCAAAAACTCAGTCATAAAGAAGATTGGTAAAGTCCAATAATAGCAATGAAGGATGATAAATGCTATGATATAACTGGGTGTGGGGATCGCAGAGGGACCCTGCCATAAGCTGAGAAAAAGGTCTTGAAAAACCACTGGGGGATGATGACACCCGACATAAGCCTTAACATGAAAGATAAACCTGGAAGTGACTACATTTTTCCCAGAAAACACCAGTATGCAGGCTGCAATGGCTTTGTATGCTCACAGTTCTCAGCACGGGAGAAGGTGGTTAATCAGAAAGCAGGAACATCCTCCAAACCAGGAAGCATGTCTGTGTCCCCAGTGTGCAATTCAAGACAGTTCAAGAAAAGTTGGCAAAGTTTCAGAGAAGAATAATTAAAAAAGAGATTAACTTCTATTCAGGGATATCACATGTTGAAATATATGAGTCTCATGAATGACACCTGTAGCTACCTGACCCCTCCTCCCCATTCGTTACTCTTTTTCCCCATTTCACTCAGTCATCTTTGCTGCGTTAATAACTGATAGATGAAGAACTGCAAGCTGGAACTTTGTTCAAGCAACATTCTGGAAGAAGACCTCCATGGATCAAGATCTTAGTGGCAAGGGTAAAGTTGATCTTGTGGCGAAGTGAGGCCAACATCTGAATTTTCAGGGTGGAAAGTTTACATCTGTATAAAGGTATGTCTCTAATACATGCTTTATGTATGCCTTATGTTATTGTCATGCAGAAAAAAGAAATTAGAACCTCATTTGAAGCAATAAACAAGGTGGGATTTTGTTAAATTTTATAAAAATCATGCAAACAGAGCTGACTTGTCTTTCCTTTTACACAGCAGATGACATATAAGGGTGCAGAAAATCTCAGAGTCCTAGAACTATGGGATAACCACTGAGGTTGGAAAAGTATAAATTTAAGATAAATGAAATGATTTCTACCAAAAATTATGCAGATCAAAGATATAAGTAGCAACAAAATGAATAATGATAGTATTCGGTTATAGTCCCCAAAATAAAACAAACATTCATGAGTTCAAATTGATAGAAATGTATGATTGAATAGATAAATAAATGGGAAGAAGAGACAAATCTTTTTTACAGAATTCTAAATACCCTGTGTTGATATTTTCTAGTCCAGACAAAGCCATTTAGTTCCTCTCTTTT
>RJWT010020513.1:0-17940 GCA_004365215.1 Cuniculus paca
AACTAACATATGGAGTGTAAGAGGAACATCATGGTTAAAATTAATACTTAACATGTAAATTAGTAAAATAGTAACATAGAGCCATAAAGATAATTGTTGATTTATTACTCTATATAAAGATATCTTTTCATACATAATTTTTATCTCTTTGAAGTCAATAACTGAAGAAAATTAGACAAAATTCTTTATCAAAGTCTTGATACTATATTATCTCAAGCTCATAAAATATGGTTTAGCTTTCTATGGTATTTCTTGCTATCCAAGATGATATTTGAATTATCATTATCCATGTTTAAATCCATTAGATTTGGACTGAATGAGCAATGCACACACACATCTACATATCCTTGGGGCAAAATAAAGGGTATTTATTAGTGTACATTGTATAAAAGAAGTGTTGAGAAGGCATTGATCTAGCCCTGAGGTCCTTACTGGAATCATTGAAAATTATTTTTAACTGAACCCATGATTTAGTGAAATAAACCAGTTTTGTTTGCAGGAAGATTTATTCCTGACTTCTTACTTAGGTGTATCTCTGTGACCTTAACTGAATTATTGAACAATATTGAGCTTCCATTTTGTGGAAAGTGAAAGTCTTGCTAGGTTAACACTAAGATACTTCATGTATATAAAGCATCATACATAGGCAATGCTCACTGTATAAAGACTCACTCCTCCCAGCCACTCCAGGAACAAGGTTTATTGTCTGCAGACAGAATGGTTCACAACTTTGTTTTGTTTCTTCTAAAGTCAGTGCTGTTGGCTTATTTTTGGCTACCATCCTGTCTCACCTAGATAACTGCAATATACTCCTAACATGTCTCTAGCTGTAGTCTGTCTCCTTTCTTCTGTTGCTGTAATTATTCTAAATTAAAATTTTATAACACCCCTCTTTTTTAACTGTGGGAAAATAACACATCACATAAAATCCACCTTTCCAGTGATTTCCAAGTGTCCAGGACAGTATTGCCAACCATTGTGCACTGTTTTGAAACAGGTCCATGGTTCCTACTGCTGCTTTTGCATAAGTGTAACTTTATACATATCAAGAACAACTCTCCTTCCTTGATTTGATCAAGTTGCTGTCTTACTTAACAAATAGCAGTGACTCTGCTTTGATCTTCAATGCCCAAAATGAAAGACAAATATCTCTAGGATGGGCTAGGCCTTCTCTCCAGCCTTGTCTCTCATTATTGCCCATCTGCTTTCAGTGCCATTGCCATACTCAACTTCCCTTCCTTCCTCTCATGTGAACTTCTCTGCTCACTCTTCTCTCCAAATCTGTGGATTTGTTGTTTCCTTTGCCTAGAACTCTACCCACCCTTCTGCTCTTAGCACAAGTGTTGCTTTCTACAAGAAGCTTCTTGGATTCTTAGTCTAAGGCAAATATTTCTCTAAGTTACAAATGCTTTTGCTTACAAAAATAGTGGGAAAATCCAGATAAGAGAGGCTTACACAAATAAGAGTTCGTGTTTCTAATAGAGAGAGAATGGTATATTTGCTGGTTTGGCATAGGAAGCTAGTTATACCAAGGACTTTGTGCTGGCAACTTAGAAATCCTTGAATTTAGAATTGTTTCTTAATGGGGGAGAAGTGTTATGGTTTAGACATACAGTGTCCCCCAGAGGCCTAATATTTTCATAGGCTATGCTTTTGAAAGAGAATTGGACCATGGAGGCACTATACTGACTTGCTATTAGGTGCTTGGTTAGGGGAGACAGGCAGGTGGGGGTGTGGCCTAGAAGGGTATGTCTTCCATCTCAGCTCCTCCTTTCTCTCTCTGCTTCTTAAGTACCATGATTTAAGGGCTTTTCCTCTGCTATGCCCCTCTGCCATGCTATTTCTGCCATGGAGTCCAAGAACTATAATTGTGAGCCAAAATAAATCTCTCTTCTTTTTAAATTATGGTGGCAGAGATTGTGTTCAAGCAATACAAAAGTGACTAAGACACACAGCAAGATAATAAATGTTCATTATTTAAGCTCCTGTGTTTGAAAGTTACTTGTTATGCAGCAATTGTTAACATGCTATCTGACTGCCCTGATAGGCTGTAAGTTCCTTCAAACAAAAAACAAAACTACAGCAACAAGAATAACAATATTAACGTTTGTTGTCAGAATGGCAAGACATCATTTCTTTAGCTTTTAATTCATTTTTTATAGGAAAAAGAAATCTTATGTGATTCTTATGATCTTTTTAAGTCATGAGGAACTTGGGTAGGAGCCTGTATACAAAGGTGGTAACATTACCTCTTTGGTTAAAACCATTTACTACTTTCCCATTACAATGAGAAATATTTTGTACTTTTTACAACTGCTTAACTAACTAATGAGCAAATTGATGCTCATTAATTAATTAGTGTATACTATGGAGATCCTTAGAGAAGACATTTGCACTAGGCTTTGAAAGATAAATGGGCACTAAAACTCAGTGATTAAGACAAGAAGTAAAGGTCAAAAAGACAAGCTGCCCTTAGTCATTCCCCCTTGTTTGCTCAGAATTCATCTCCTGAGAAAGGTGATCCTTGACTATCACACATAAGTTATTTACTCCCAGAATTTATAAACAATGATATCTGCTTATTTCCTGTCTGTCATATTATTTCATCTGCAATTATCTTATTATACTGTTGGTTCACTTTTTTCCTCTTCTCTGACTGGAATGCAAACTTTTTGAAAGCAAGGGCCATTCCGCTTTATTGAACACTGTTTCCCCAGTGCTTGCCAGTAGTAGAAGCTTAGTAAACAGTTTTTGAATGAACTAATTAATGACAACCCAGTCTTAGTAATTAATTGCTTAGTGTCTCTGATTTAGGTAAACCATCAAAGTAGAGTTAACCAGATAAGGAGGAAAAACAATTATAGTTGTGTTGGAGCAAAGCAAATCTCAGCATAAAGAAAGGAGAAGCAAGATCATTGGAATTGTTTCATTAGTTTCTAATTCGAATATTTCTTTGTTATCAAGTGATTTGTTTCACAATGAAAAGGATTGGGAAAGGTTGAAGCCAGTATTTTAGAACCCCCTTAAATATCAGGCATAGTGCTAGTACTTTCCATTGTAAAAATCTCAAGCAGTTATTTTGAATGTATTTTACGTGCATCCAAAGTAACTCTTCCACTCAAATCTGGTTTATGGATAGTTGGATGCCAACTTTGATTAGTACTATGTTTGGCTATAAGTTATAGTATACTTGAATAACTAATTTAAATAGTGATTTACTTTTCTCAAAACAGGTGGTTGCAAGCTTTAAGTGGCAATCTCAAAAGTGCTTAGGTGTAAATTCTTCTTAGCTTCATGGTCATAATATACCTATTGTAGTTCCAATTGTCATATCTGCATTCTAGCCTAGAAGAAAAGAATGAAGGCAGTCTTTTCCACTGATCCTTCCAAAAGCTTTGCACCAAATCACGTCCTTGGCACATTCCACTGACATATTACTGGCCATAGGTGGACAATACTTATGAGTGTGTAAAACTGCAAGGGAATCTGGAGAATGATAAATGTGTTTGGTTTGTTTACCCTTTCAGAATCAATCATTATGATATGAGAAATCTAGTTGGGACTGTAATTGAGGCACAAAGCAGAAACTGAGTACTAGATAATAGCTACAGTTTATTGCAGAGTAAGTAAAACAAATAAATTTAAAAACCCACCAACAGAAAATCAAACATTCTCTAGATTTACTTGTAGTATTATATTTGTCAATGTGAAACTGAGTTCAAGTGCTCAAATATTTGAAACTTTTCAAGCACCATAGTCAACTGCAGATGTTTTCCTGGGTTGATGAACAATACAACTTGAAAAATAAGAGACATCAATTAAGAGAGACTGGCTCCTTTATCCTCTCCTGGCCTCCTTAACTTCTTGTTTTATTGTGTATTCCTCACTAGCAAATATATTAAGAGAAAGGTCATCTTATTGCAGTAACAGACAACAAACACCTTTATAGCTTTGCTACTTCAACAGCTATTCTTGTGTTAGTCTTTTAAAAACTTGCAACTTCTGTGAGACAAGCAGAAAACTCTGTCTGTGATGACTCCACTTGGTAAAGACAGAAGTGAGAAAAAGGTAAAACTAGAAAGAAGAGAGGAGCACAAGAAATAAGAAGAGAAAGAGAACAAAAAGTTGGAGGGAAGAAAGGAAAGGAAGAATAGAGGGAGATGGGAGCAATGGAAGGTAAAATAGATTTTGAAAAACACCTGAAATATGAAAGGGGCAAAGTAAAACAGAATAGAAGGAAAGACTGGGAGAAAAGGAAGATGGTAACTTGCTCAGCACAAGCCTGGAACTTCCAAAGGCTTTACTCCATTTAATCTGCACCGAAGTCCTGCCAGACAGATTTCTCCATACTCACAGTACAGATAGGGAGACCAAGCCACTACAGCTCACAGTGATTCACTGAAATGATCCAGTAATCAGTCTTTGTATTAGCAGAGGCTTTTCACTTCATGTGCTTGCTATCATATCTCAGGACAAAGACACTAAGGAGATAAGATGTAAAACAAATGAGACTGGGAGGAGTCAGGCCATGCTGACCCTTAGAGAAAAAAACGAGACAAACTAGATTGGGTTAGGATCAAAGGGGACATCTGGTGCCCTTTGGAGTTCATTAAACCTGTGGTTACTCTTTATAGACCGTGCACACTATTAGGTTGATTAATTGGATTTGAGTGTACTTATTCCAAACTCCAGGAGGTTGGCTAATATATAGTGTTCAGATATTATTGCTCTGAAACCCGGAAGAAAGCTATCACAAATAAAGCAAGTGCTTTGGCTTTGACTCCTGATGAAGTTGATGGCTCCATGGCAAGATTCTGTAATGAGTTCTCTGTGTGCTCAGAGTCTAAGACTTCAATCAAACTCATCTAAGAGTTCCCATGATGAGGTGACCTCCTGGGGGAGGGGTCCCAATACAGGAGTTTTCTTTGTTCTGGGCTCTCAAACTGACAAAAAAGAACAATCCTATCATTTGATGATATATGTCCAAGACATTGTCTACAAATCCTCCATTGACATCACCCAGTAGAATCTAGATTACGCCCACATTAAAGCTTGAATAAGCTGCTTGGCAGAACATCCAGGAGAAAAATGCCAAAACTGCTTTAAGAAATGAAATGATACTACCCTTTTGATTCCATAGAAGATAACATATTTTGGAAAATATGGATACTGGTGACTTTGAGTTAGAAAGTTACTTAGAGGAGTACCACTTTGGAAAGTTTCCAAAATATATTTCTTAATTTACATCATTTGTAATTTTCTTTTTACATATCTCCAAGTGTGATATGTATAAATTTCTTTAGTTATATTTAAAATGCTTTTTCAATAGGTACAAAATTAAAATTCAAAGTGACAAACATGAATTTTTGGTTACAAATGTTTCTTATTTATTAGTAATGAATTATATAATCAAGTGACTTACAATTATTGGTTTCATGTTCTAAAAAATGCAATATGCTGTGGTCATAATTTAGTCACTGATTTATGGTAAGGGGTCCTAGAGACTCAAAGTCTTTTGATTTATGGTAAGGGGTCCTAGAGATTCAAAGTCTTTTGTTTCACAGGTAAGGTAAGTGAAGCACAGAAATGATGAATGGGCCTCTCACAATCATGACACCAGCTATTAGTGAAACTGGCCTGGGTTACAGAACTGACATCTCCTGTGCCAGCTTCACCACTAGCTGGTGTCATAATTTTAAGACTAGTGAATTCGTTTGATTGAGATGAATAAGGCCCAGGAGTTGGATCTGACTTTGGTCTTAACTTTACTTCTTTCCATCTCAATGTCTTCATCTGCATATTTTGGGAATAATACTGCATATCCCAGAATGTATCTAAAGTGTATTTGAGACTGTGCAGTCTTTGGTCAAGGTAAGCATGCACTGTGTTGTGGGTCAGAGTGATACTACAAAGTGACCAGTAGTGAAGTTTTGAGTGTGTATAAGATTGATTCTTTTTTTCCTTTCTTTTTTCTTCCTTTCCTTTGCATTGCCTTGCATGTCCTTTTCCCTTTCTGCTTCTGTTTGTTCCTTTCTCCTTTTTGTTATTAAGAAAAAAGAAAACTTTAAACAGATTTTTTTGTTTCTGCAAAGGTAAAGCAAACTCCAACATCTTCTGGAATGGAGAGTTCAGAAGGGCAAAGTGAATTTGTATAATAATGTCAAGTTGAACCTCTGCATGAATGTTCCAGTCTGGCAGGGGATGGAATGATCTTCTCTGTGGAAAAAGGTGCTCGTAAACTAAGATTTAGAGGAGGAAAACTTAGATCAAGGAACACACCTGCACATTGAGAAAGGAGGGACCATGTGTCCAGGAGCACCAAGACTTGCTTATTTGTCCACTCCACCAGTGATGAGCTGCTGCTCTGCACCAGGCTATGAGATAGGTCTCATTTTCAAAGGTTTTTTTTTCTCTTCTTTTTTTGTGAACTCTTGTTGTACCTAACCCTAACTCTAATCTTAACCCTAACCACCTCTTCTGAAATTCAATAGTTTTGTTAATCATCACAACTTTGTCTTAATTGGATTCTGCAGGAATTATGGGGGGAAATATGCCTCTATATTTAGGGAGATAATTAACAGGTGGAGAAGAAGCTAGTCACGGGAGGTGACTTGTGGAGCAGGGAGCCACCCCGGGAGCTGACTATGATGACAAAGAAATCCAAGATGGGAGAGGATGGTCAGACAAGGTTTCCCAAAACAGGTAAATTGAGATTGGAAGGCCCAGAAAGATCAGCCAAATAGGAGTGGTCTTCTAGGCAGAAGCAGTGACATGGGCAAAAGGATAGGGAGACTGAACTGCAGAGTGAGCAGAGCCTGTGCATCAGAAGGGTACAGGGTATGAGTCCAAGGACAACATGTTTATATCTTAATGCCTGGGCCATCATCCAGCCATTGCGCTAGTTCCAAATACCATTGAATCTTTATTTCTTTATTTTTGGGTCTTTTGTGACAGAATCTTTCTATGTATTCCGGGCTACCCTTCAATTTACTATGTAGCCCAGGATGGCCTCAAATTCACAACATTCCCCCTGTCTCAGCCTCTAGAGTGCCAGCACTGTAGGTGTGGACCACCATGGCCAGTTGCTGGATCACTGAATCTCAGAGTAAGCTCTGAAGACTACTGGGGTTTTTGTTACAAGTGAAATCCAGAATGCCATTCCACACCTATACTATCAAAATCTCTCTACTGCTCACGCATTTTAAAAAATACTTAATGATCACATTGGTCCTTATTTTGGATTACTGGTTACTGTTCTTCTTTCCATTTTTCTGTACCTACTCTACTTTTTTTTTTCCTACACCTAATCTAATAAGTATCTCTGTACCCTCTAAGTTTCTCACAGCTATTCATATCCTTCTGTTTTAAGTAGATTCAGTCACTGGAAAAAGTACCGTAGATTGGGTGTATTAAATAACAGATATCTGTTCCCCTAAGAACTAAGGCTAACTTTAATATCAGATTGCCAACATAGGTTGGTTTTTGATTAGTCTTATTCTGCTTTACAGATGGCATGGTTGACTTTATCTTCCAAGGGCAAGGAGGGAATCATTTCTCTCATGTATCTTACAAGGACTCTAATCCCATTAATTGATGGCTCTATCCTCAATATCCTTTCATTTGCCAAAGGCCCCAGATCCAAATGCCATCATTTTGGTGATTAGGGTTTTAACATACGAGTTTTGGGGAGACAGAAACATTCAGTCAGTAGTACTTTCCCTTATGAGTATTAATTAACTTTATTAGTTAAGGTTCTTTTGATTACAAATTACATAAAAAGACACTAGATAGTTTAAATCAGGAAAAGAGGGTTAGAAGAAATTTCATGGCAGTGAACTGAGGTATCTCACTGAGTAAGAGGAAGGGATGAACAACAAAACTTGCAAAAGATGAAAATCAGTGTCTCAAGATTTCAACAGTAGAAATTGCTGATTTTCTTTTCTGGTTATGATCATTATAATACAACTTAGCCCTCAGGTCTCTCATTCCATTCAGGTTTTCCATACCAAGAAGAGACAAATGGATTATCTGCCAGCCTGGGTGAGGGACTTCTTCCTTAGAAGTACCTATTTTGGTTTGTAGGCATGGTTCCATGGTACTCCATGTAGATACTAAAGGATGGCCAGGAATCATCTGATTTGGAGTTTCCTGCACATATCAGGCATTTACAGAGTATTTACTGTAGGCCAGAGGACAGTCAGAAGAATGCAATATGGTTCCTTTATATCACAGTTTATGGTATTGGGAAACTCTCCTTACATTTCACCAACTTTTCAACAATTTGTTTTCAATTCGCTTAACAAATTTTGGCTTTTGGCATTATTAACCTCCTGTACTGATGTGTAGTATTAGAATTAGAAGTTCCAGCTCTGTAATTAGGCAGGTGAGGTTCAACTTGTCCTGATTATGGCCTTATGTATATTATTTAATTTCTCTTCACTCTACTACTTTTCATCTGCAAAATACGATAATAGCACTCGTTCATATTGTGTAGGTATGTGGGTACATGTGTGTATGAGAGAATTAAATAGGATAGAGCATGAAGATGGGTACCCTACATATGTAAACTGTTGCTTCTATTATTATTGTGGTCCTGATTCTATTGATTACCAGGTTGCCCATATTAAGTTTCAGAAAGATGAATTAACTTGCCCAATGTTGCTATCTGCTCATGGTACTAGGTTTTATTTTAGGTGAATATTTGGAGCTCTTACACATAATCCCTCTGAATCCCAGCTGCAACAGGAGATAACTACCAGGATGGCAGAACACCAGGCTAGACCCTTCAACCTTCTTCATCCAATGGATAAAATTGTTGGCCACAAGACTTTTGCTAATGGTAGCTTTTTCAAAATAGTTATTTAATATTGTGTGTGTATTTGCTCATGAGTTCATGTGTATGTATGTTGGGGGCACATGGAGACTTTTTTTTCCCATTCCAGTTGTTTCTTGAAATATATTTAAAGAATTTTTTTTCTGGAAATTCTAGCCAAGTTGGAAGATAAGTACAAGTAAAACCTTGATTTGCAGGAATGTGTTCTGCTTGTAATCCAAAGCACTTGTACATGAAAGCAGTGAGCGAGAAAGAGAACCCGTTGTGATCATGTGACATTGGCGTGTGTTACTACTCACACTGCAAGACTCTGCTCATTTATCTAGTTAAATTATTTTAGAAATGTTTGTATGTCTTGCAAAACACTTGTAGACCAGGTTTCTTGCAGTCCAAGCTTTGACTGTACTTTACCAGAAACTAGAAAGTGGGTGTTTGATAATTCTTTGTCGAAATCCTCTCAGGCACATTAGGGGGAAATATTTACAGACTTGGAACAGCTGAAAATTAAAGCTAGAGCTCCACATGATTTCTGTCATTAATGTCCAAAATACCTGTTCATTGTCATTACTTCCTTTACCACCACTAGACTCAACAAAACAAAGACATAGAAGAGCATCTGCTAAGAATGCAAGTAAACAAATATCCAAGGATATTTGATGTACAGAAGTTTCTTCAAGCTTCCCTGAGTTATTTACTATTCATGTATTCTTTAAGCCCATATTCAAATATAAAAACAAGCCAGAATAGTCACAATAATTAGTAGTACTTTCTATGGAAGGAAAGTCCTGAGCAATGGGAATTCTTATTCTACTGGATATCTTGATCATTTTGGTGTTTAAATTTGAGGGTTAAGAGAATTTAGAAGGACTTTGTATGAGGAAGAAAAATTCGAGGGCTTATAGAGCAGTTTGGAAGGATCTGAGTAAAGACAAAATAATTTGGGAGCCAACACGTTCCTGAACAAATGGCACAAACTATTTCTCACAATTGCATCAAGTCAAAATACATTCATATGAGTAAATTTCTTGAAGAAACCATTAAAGCTAGAGCTTTACATGTTCTGTGTACCAGAGGTAATATGAATAGAACCTACAAGTGAGTCAGAGGGACCACAGGCATACAAGTCTCTGGCATAAAATTACATCTGTTCATATTTTTTTGAAACATGGTAAAATTTACCTTTCTGTCCTTTGAAATTTGGCACGATCATGTGATTTTCTAGACCAATGAAATTATGAACATAAGCATGACGTGGCTTCCTGCAAGAAGCTTTATGAGTCTGTGTGTGTTCCCTTGTCAGTGTAGCAATGGCTGAGGAATCAGGTATCAACAAAGAGACCTTATCTTTTCGAGTTCATGAAAACTACCATGAGCAGATTCCCTTATTAGTCACTTTTGAGCATGTTCCATGAATGGGAAATTGAGGGTGATTATTATTATGGAAAAATTCATCTTATCTCCACCAACTCTGGAAATCCGAGCTTCACATCTGGAGCCAGGATGTATAGATCTTCAACAACTAGGGATTCCAAATGGCATGGGGATTGCTGCATGAACATTCATTGGACCCCTACTTGTTCAGGTTATATTATAGACTGCCATGCAAATATAGGGCTGTTTCTCTTCTTAAAGAGTAGAGAGGAGGAAACAAACCAATAAAATTAAGGCTACAGGGCAGTAGTGCACAGTGTGGAGCAAATGTACCACCAAGCATATCTTGGAAGTTCCCACCAAATTGCTTGAGCCTGTCTTGATCATAAGTGAAAGTGGGTTAAGACAAGAAGGAAATGATGAAGTGGAGCATACTTCAAATGAAGGGAACATTGGTAAGAGGAACCAACTCATAAAAAGTCCTGGCTTATTTAGAGAACTACAAAGCATAGATATTTGGGTCAATTGGCTGAATCCAAGGTAGCAGAAGTAGCTAGATATCATGATAATACAACCTGAACAAGAAGGTGTTGGTTGAATGTTCAGACAGCAATCCTTATGTCATTTGAAATCCCTTGCAGAGTTCGAATTTCATTAGATTTGTCATGGGATGGTACTGAAAAACTTCGATTCTCACAGCAACCTTGTGAGACAAGTACCATCACTCTTAATTTATACAGATAAGCTGAGGTTGCAACAGGACAAATAAAATGTTTGAATTCTGCACAATTATTAAGCAAGCAGTTTAGGTTTGAAGACTACTCTCCAAACCTTCCAACTTCTTATCACTCTTTCTCCTTTGCTTAGTACATTCTGATCACAATGACATATTTCTTCTTTAAATCTTCAAGATCATCCAGAGCCAAGCCTTTCCCCGTGAGTCAGAACCATCACACACTATGGGGAGAGAGAACAAGCCCCGCCCTGCCAGAACCCGCGCCATGTACAGGCCGCTGCTGGCAGGGGAACAGCCAGATCCCAGCTCCTTCTGGCTTGAGGGCTGACAAACAAGAAGTACCAATCCGCTCCCCACCCCACCCCCGACCCCATAAGTGACCAGCTGATCCAGAGAAATATGGGCTGTGGTGATAGCTATTGAGGTGAAATGCAACTGGATGCCTGTGGTGCTTTGGTGTTTCACTGACCTTGCAGGTCTAGGGCCAGTGGTCTGATCATCTGTCTAGAAGATAGCAGTATGCAGTGTGGCATTTAGCAGGGGGAGTCTCCCTCTGAGGGTGGTAGCCATTGTTGATTCCCTATAGTCTCATTTTGAAAATCTGCATTGTTCACTGTTTTGTTGGGTTGGGTTTTATTCTCTTTTGCTTTGTTTGATTGTTATATTCAATGGCATGAGTAGCTGTTTCAAAGATAGTAAGATATATATGGTAGCCATTTTGAATTTACTATCATCTTGTTTTGAAGTCCTTTATTGTATCCATTGTTTTGTTTTTACTGTTTCTATTCTATTCTGTTCTGTTCAACTGTAACTATGTCCAAAGGTATCTGCAGCTATTTTGAAGACAACAAAAGACATGGTAACTATTGTTGATTTTGTAATGTTGTGAAGTCCTGTATCACTTACTCTGGTTTGTTCTGATGAGTTTTGTTCTGTTTTATTTTCCTTGGTTTTATCCTCTTTATAATAAAAAAAAATCTTCAAGATCATTCAGGAGTTTGAACCCTTGCACCTATCCTTCCCTCTGGCTTCTTGCCAAAAAGTGGCAAGAATGATGGCATGAGTATGATTGAAGCTGGGGGGTGGGGGTGAGGTGGATTTTTTGAAGGGCATTAATAGCAATGTGTCTTTCACTATAATAAATTTTAAAACTTTAAACACATACCATATCTTTTGATCAGCCCTTGTTTATAATTTCAGCTTGTCTTTGGTTTACACTTAGAAAATGGAAGTAGATATTTTAAGTGACATACTTGTAAGATAATAGAGAAATTTTGTTCTTCCGACTCCTAAATTAGAGGGTTTTTTTTTCTGTGAAGAAAATTGGAAATTAAAATCAAAATGAAAAAGAGGAAATTTCTTTCCTTAAAAGAAATATTTAACCACTTTTAAGGAACACTGCTGAAAAGATTTGTAATGAATCATGACTTTCACTTGATAGTTGTTCAACCAAGCAATGTTATCAAATGAATTATGTTGAACTCTTTATTACTTGGCAAGAGCTGCAGAATATGAATGTTACTTCTAGTAATAAGCTTCTGAGGTGTTACTTGGATGCATTCACACCTTTAGTCATTATTTTCAACCTACATATAGAGTGATCTATATCTATATCTATCTATATCTATCATGTTCACCTTTAAATTTTAAAGCTTAGATTTGTCATCAATGATTAAAATTCCCACAATATTAGACAAAGTTTCAGAAGATAGAGCTGTGTTCCATTTCAGGGCAGACAGATCACCCATGGAATCACATAGCATGTCATTAGAATTGATTACTTATCTCCTTTGAAATGCCAACATACCCAATGTGCTAATATTCAATTTACAAGTCTCTCATGTACACATAGTCTTACTGTATACTGACAGAAGTTTTTGCTAATCTAAAGATTTCCAATTCATTATATGAATGGGGATGGTTGGCGAGAAGTCTTTGTTATCTGTCAGATCTTGACATATAGTAGGATCCCATGGCTATTGACTTAATAGGTGCATAAGAACTATGTCAAAGGATGGAGTTTGATGATTAACATCAAATTAGTTGACTGCAGGTGATGACCAGAACTGGGGACACATGGGTGTTCTTCTATGAAAGGTGGAAGAAATCCAGGGAACTTCTGTCACAGAGTATTGTTTTGAACTTCATGAATCAGATTCGTATAGCACCAGGTCAGTTTACAAAACACAGCCTATAGCCTGGATGACACGAGTAACAGAAAAGCTGGGAGGCAGTTTCTGCATGGTCTAGAAGCAACAAATCCCAAGTCCAGCCTAGAAAGTTCTATGCTTGCAAATATTGGATATTTCTGTTTTATTTGTGCTTAATGAGTTCTTCCAGCGGTAGTTCTTTTGTGCTCTTTATATTCAAGTTAGCTGTCAAAGATAATCACTTTAACAGTATGTGTACATTTCAAATGAGAACTTCCTCATTATTTTGAAATGCTCTGTATGAAAATGTTTGCTAGTACCAGAAATCCATTCACATTGTCACAAGAAATGTCCTCATTACTCTTGTCAATGAAAGGCAGAAAGGTCTTCTAGATTTTTAAAATTTAATTTTAGCTGTTGTACATTTTGAGTGATTATAAAAATGGTTTTACATTTTGTTATCATCCATCATACAAAGATTTTTTTGTGGTGAATTTGAAAACTTTGAAATGAACTTCACTAAAAAAAATCAATCAGAAATTGTTTGTGGCTGATTCAAGCATAAAAATTCCCTGTAAAAGAAGAGTTTTCATCACAGAAGGAAGTTCAAATTGCTTATTAAAATTTTTATGATATTTTTGGATGTTTTATATGAATTTAACATTTAATATCTTCCATAATACTATTTTATCTTTTCTTGTCATAATTATATTTTAAAAAGAAAATTTAATGAATTTATCTCTAGTATTAGAGTTATAAAACTAGAGTATCATATTTCCTATTGTACTAAAAATTCTATATTTACACTATGCAGCACAACACTAAAAGTACTTTTATAATTTCTTATGGTTGTAATAATGAGCCTTGATATAAGTGATTTACAGTTTAACTAAACAGAAAACTCTCAGTAGCTTACACAATAATCAAGTGAGAAAGGCAGATTGCTTTTTATCCTTGTAAAGAAGAGAGCGCAGAGAGCAGGGGACTGAATGGCACGAATGGCCCATGTCTTTTGCTTTAGGCTCCTAGGCTTTGCAGACTCATGAAAAATTCCGGGTGTTCTTCAGACAAAGGACTAAGATCTGGAATATATAAAGAACTAAAAAATATCAGACGTCCCAAATTTAAAGACCCTCAAAAATGGCCATCTGAAATGAACATATGGAATATATGAAAAAATACATTCATTGGTCATTTAAGAGATGCAAAAATTAAAACAACAGAGACCCCATGTCACTCCAACAAGAATGGCTATTATTAAGAAATCAACCAACAAATGGTGAGATGTGGAGAAATAGGAACACTTTTCCACTGTTGGTGAGAATGTAGACTGGTGCAACCACTGTGGAAATCAGTGTGAAGATTCCTTAAAAAACTAAAACTAGTGGTTTCCAGCTATTCTCATTTTTTAGTGCCTTCCCAAAAGAATTAAAATCATCAACCACAGTGATATCTACATATCCATGTTAAAAACAGCACAATTTGTAATATTTAAATCTTGGAAACAGCGCAAATGCCCACCAATGGATGAATGGATAAGGAAGATACATTTTTTTTATACAATACAGTGTTGCTCTGCCATAAAGAAGTACAAACTTGTGACATTTTTAGGTAAGTGGATACACTTTGAGACCACATTCTTAAGTGAAGTAAATTGGACACTAATATTAGGTGTCACATTGTTTCTCTGGTGTGAGAAACTGAAAAGGTAAATAAGGACCAAAATGTGTAATAGACATTGGAAATAGGAAAAAAAATGTGCAAATGGAAGGAAAACTAGAGAAGGGGAAGAAGAAAAGAAGGAAGGGAAAAGAAAAAAGAGAATAGAAGGAAAAAATGCAAACAAAGCTTTTGTAAATAAGGTGGGGAAGAGGAGTTGAAAGGAGGGGAGAGAATGGGGGAATAAAGAAGAATGAAGATATTATTATGTACAGGTACAAATTCCCTATGGTGAATGCTATCATTATCTATATCTAAAATTTACCAATAAAATTAATTAAAGAAAGAAGTAAACCAAAAATATTCCTTAAGGGAAATGACTCTCCACTCAAGAAAATTAAGATGATGTTGTTTATTATCAATATGGTTATTTTTTTAAAAACTGTGTAATCCCAGAAGTCCATGCAAGTATCTATCCTAATATATTATTAAACATTATGGCATACCAGACATTATAGGGGCAGAAATGAGAGAATAAATCTGTATGTAGTGAATATTTAGCTTTTGGGCTGTGGAATATCTGGCTGATGAGTAAAATTTCCCAACTAAGTCTTGGGAATGATGTAAAAAGTATATGATTTGGAAAAGTATAAGGGATGCTGTCTTGGTCACTTTTCTTCGTTGCTGAGACAAACACCTGACACCCAAAGTGAAGCAAGGAAAGGTTTATTTAGCTCACAGTTTCTGAAGATTTCAGTCCATAATCGGGGGCTCCAAGGCAGGGTGGCATGGCACTGGGGCAAAACTTCAAGGCAACAGCCAGAGCAAAAGAGACAGCCATTCATGGCGGGTGCAAAAGGCAAGAGCAAACCGCGCCAAGAGGAAAACATGCCTCCATTCCAACCTTACATTGTATGTGGGCTCCACCTCTGGGTGGGTGCAGAACTCACCCCACCAATCTCAGCACTACACAACGAATCAATCATAAATGTTAGATTCAGCCGCTTCCATGACTACATGAGGCTTGGGGGGCCATCTATACTCAAACCCTAACAGACGCAGCAGGAAAAAAAACAAGAATATGCATAATCCACAGTTTTCAGGCTACATAAAACTCAGGGTAAAAAGTAGCGTTATTATGAAAGTAAAAATTTTTCTCCAGCTTTGTCCCCTTGCTCTTATAAGATGTCGTATTTTAACATCTCTCAAATCTGCCTGCTTTTTCTCTCAGCTTAATGTCTGTCTCTTCCTGAGTCCAAGTTATATTCTTTGGTCTCCCTGTGGCCTTTCTCTCTTTTATTTCTTCTCTTCTCTGTGATCTTTTGGCAATACCATTCTACTCAAAAATTACATGCACGACAAATATATTAAACCCATGTGTAGCTTCCTACTGCTTTTCTGGTTAAGGTAGAAATCCCCAGAATGCACTTCATTACTTCCTTTCACCCAAACTTTGGCTTTGTCTTCACCTGGCCTCAAGATTCATCTTTTATCATATCCTCTACAATCTTGATAACTCCTTTTCATATTCCATATGTCTGCTTCATTGTGTATCTGAAGAACATTTTTCCCTGATTCCCAGAGTTATTGGATATTATAGCTATTAGAAGTGCAGGAAAGATGATGAAACTTTTTAAATTGTTTTTTTCACATTGGCAATTTTTCATTTATTTGATGATTATTTGACTAAAGTCTGTGTTCCTTACCTGAGCATTTATAAGAAGTTTGATCATGTTTTCCACTCACCATAGTAATCTCAGGCTCCAAAATGAGTATGGGCCATTGAAAATACTTAGTACACTTTAACAGCTATTTGTCTTCTGTCTTTTGGTGGATGAATCTGACAAAATTCTGCAAGCTGCTTGTTAGTTGTTACTTGTCCTTTTTGCAATTTTGGCTCATGTCACACCTGCAGTAATAAACCTGGTTGTTGCTTCTATCACTTGTGCCCTTCACTGCTCCTCTATAGAGGAGTCAGGATTGAGCATGGTATTTTCAGAGCTGCTGGACAGAATCAAGGTCCTAGCAGAGCTCCTCTGAAACCACCAGACTCAGGAGTCTCTAATTTCTCTAAAGGCTATCAAGCAGCACTAATGAGGTATTTATGCTCCACGGGGTGAATTTGGGTCAGTGGAAGACAGAGCCTGAGCTAAGTTTCTTGTCCTTCTTCCCTCTGAGCCAGTAAAACACAGAAGTGTTGTTCAGCTTTTCCAGGGACATCCGCATGGCCAATATTCCTTAAATTTTGAACTAAAGCTCAAACTAGCTTAATAATACCTACCTTATATTTGTTTTCTCACCTGCCTTGTCTTCCTTCCCTTAAATTCTTTCCTTTTGTGCCTTGACATTGCACTACCATTAAAAGTTTTCCATGATTATTTATCTAAGCTTTTTTTTTCAGTGCACTCATGTATAACTATTTTTATTGTTGCAAATATCATATTTTTCAAAGCATCAATATAAATCATCTGGAAACACTGTACTTTATAAATTTATTAACTAAGTATTTATTGCAAACTTCTAGGAATTCTATCCAAACTTTATTTCAGGCCTCACAATTAGGTAAAAAGTGCAGAGAAAGCTATTCCTGAATTTTATTTTATTTTATTTTTTTATTTAAAAGAGAGTAGTACAAAACAAAACAAAACAATGAAAAAAGCAAAAGAAAACAGAATAGAGTCAAACATAAAATAGCATTTCAAAACAGAACACTGCAAGCTATACAGGTTTTCAAGACATAACAACAGGAGATTAACAATGGTTACCATAGTGTCTCTTGCTTTCTTCAAAATGGTTATTCCTACATTTACAGACAATAAACTCAAACAAAACCAAGTAGTATAAAACCAGATAAAAGAGAACAAACAGCATTACAGGTCTTCAAGTCAGATAACAAGAAATGAGCAATGGCTACTGTAGTGTCTCATTTTTCAAAAGAGCTGTTCCTATCTTCTCGCTTATTGCTTTCAAATAGTAGGAAAGGGACTTAAAACAATCAAATCAAAGAATAAAAGCACCATTGGATTTCAGAACCATTTCTCCATATTTATCAGGAATTTTGTGTCTTATTGAGTCTTTCAGTTTCTTACACTAGGGAGACAATGCGGTGTTTACACATGTGTGTTTGGTTTATTTCACTTATGAGTATGGTCTCAAGTCACATCCATTTACCTATAAAAGCCTCCATGTGA
>RJWT010020514.1:0-17940 GCA_004365215.1 Cuniculus paca
GAAGGCTGAATTTGAGCAGATACATAGAGGGAATAAAGGATAGGAGTCACATGTAGATCTGGAAGAATGCTGATCCAAGCAGAGAGATGGCTTGTCTGTGCTAATGTCAGAGAACATGGAGGGACTATAGCAATAGTATCATGGAGCTACAGCTAAGACTTTGGACTGTACATTCAGAAGGAGACAGGGAGTTGTTTTGAGGAGACCTATGCCTTAACAGACTTATGCTTTGGATGACTTAGATTTTCTATGTAAAATGGGCTGCAGGGGGCAAGATGGGATCCAGCAGTTCAGTTAAGAGGCTTCAGGGAAAGAGAGTAGAGCCCTGAACTGGAATAGGAGACACAAATCTATTTCAAAGGCACTTTCAGAGAAACAGTACAAGATTTGCTGAAGGCTTAAAAGTGTATTGTGAGGGAAAGGGACAGGTCAAAGATGACTCCAACATTTATTTGTTTGTTTTTATCTAAACAAGTTGAAGATCCCAGTTACTAAGCAGATTTTGAGCCAACTGGAGTTGGGAGTTTACTTTTGTGTCTGTAAAGTTAAAAGTACTTATTAGACTTAAGGGGCAAGATATTAAGTGTTATTTTGGTATGGAAAGAGGATATTGGAGATGAAAATGTAGGAGTCATCACCACAGTGATATATTAAATGTTGTGGGATGGTTGAAAGCACTGGGGAGTCTGGATATAGAGGACAGAATGAATTAAGGATCGGTTGTAGAACTGGCCTTAAGAGGACAGAGAGAAGAAAACCAGACAAGAAGGCTGAGAAGACTCAATGAGTAGGCTGGATGATAATCAAGAAGCAGACCATGGAGGGGAAGGGAAGGCAGTGCTTCAGGAAGGGAGCAATGAATTGCTGCAGCTGAACTGAGTTACATTAGGGCTGAAGATCTATCATTGGTTTTAGCACATTGGATATCATTGTTGACCTTGAGTGCCTTTCTGGAGTGGTGGGGAAGAAAACATAAAAGCATGGGAAGAACATGAGTGGAGACATTTTTATGTATTTGCAAGAAAGGAGAGCAAAGAATGGAATAGTAGCTGGTGAGACCAGGAATAACTTTTCTGAAGATAAGAAGTATTACAGCACATTTGTGTTCTGATGGGAAAAATACAGCAGAGATGGACATTTTCATGATGCAAGAATGAACAAGTAGGATGATCACAGGACTGAACCCTGAACTGGCTGGGGGACATGGGTTCAGAGGACAGCTTAGTGTCTGGCCATAGACCCTGAGTCCTGGTTTCTGTTCTCTGCAGGTGGCTTTTCTCAGCTTGGTGCATCCTTGACTTCTTTCCCCAGAACCTCTGCACATTTCTGGAAGATAACCACTGTTAGAAAGAACAAAGCCTGGGATATAAAGCTTGCTATTTCTGCTACCAATAACCATGAATTAGAGAGAAACTGGAGGTGACAGAAGACTTTGTCTGAGCTACTGAATTTAGGTGTGTGAACTGTGAATGCACTTGCAAAATCACCTTGCTGGGATGTTTTCAAGGTTGGGAGGCTGTTTCAAAAGGAAGTCAAGACAAAATTAACAAACACCACTAAAATATAAGTGAGGAAGTGAGCTAGGAAGTTTATAAAAGAAGTAGCATTCACCATTGTTTGCCAGACTTGAAAACACTCGACATTCCTCTAGTTTTTTTCAAGGTCATTCATGCAACAAGAGTAAATGGAGAATGTAGAGAGGCACTGGAAAGAGTTGGAAGAAAAGGTTGTTGTCCTTAGGGAACTGGCAATCCAGTAAGATTTTAGTGCACACAGGACATTCACAAGATAGCCTTTTACATTAAGTGTTTGGAGGGGGTGAAGCATGAATGCTGTGTGTGCACAGGAGAGGCCTGGGCAAGCTTTGAAGGAGTGGACCTGCTCTGCAAGGGAATGTAACACGTCTCAGGGACATGAGAAAGCGAGGTACACTTAGGAAACACCTAATACCAAGTTGCATGGGATTGGGACTTTACACTGAGTGCCACAGAGCTACACAGAAAGATTTTAATAGAGGATAAATTGGGGTGGACATATTTAGAACTCAGGACACAAAAGAAATGTCAAAGAAGCAGCAAGGTTTCCAAGCATTTCCTTCATAAGTGAACAGGCTAGCATTTCCTCTCGTGGGGTAGCTGACTTACAGCACTGTCAGAGTTTGGAGGATCTAGAGGCAGGTATGGAAGAAACAGGAAGTTTTCTGCTACCTGACTGCAGCAAGTCAATATCTCGTGCATAATTGTGAAATGATTGTTCTTTAGGATTTAGAATTAAGAACTAAAGTGTTCTTAGCATGCAACTCCAGTCCCAGTGACACTCACTTAAATACCTACTGTGGACAAAACAAATTCCTCACAAGGGTGACTGTTATGGTTTGTGTCTGGATGTCTCCCCAAAGCCTCATGTGGGCATAATGTGGAACTTTTCAGAGGGGGTTGTGATGCTGGGATTAAGGATGTGTTATTGTTAAATTATTCCAGTGACTGGATTGGCATAGTTCTGAGTATGGATAATGGGAAGGCCAACCCTGGGTGTGGGTGGCACCACCCAAAGAATGGGTAGCTTGGAAGGGATAAAGGAGAGAGGCAACCTGCTTCAGCTGCTTCTTGAGTACTTCACTACTTTGCTGCCTTCTGCCCACTATGATCTGTTTCTCCTCTGTGATGCCCCCCTTCCTTGCCAACCCACCTTGAAGCCAGTCAACTATGAACTCAAACCTCTGCAAAGCGTGAGCTATAATAAACCTTTACTGCTTTAATTTTGGGTGTTGGATATTTTATCTCAGCAATGAGAAAAGTAACTGAGACAGTGACTGAAACATCCCCTCATGTGTGGGTGGGAGGCACACCTCTGATGACACTGAAAATTTATTTTAAATTGTGAACAGGGAAGGCAAAGAATGGTAGACTCACTGTCAGAGAAAGTTATTCTTTTTTCAATTCTAAGCAATGCTTGGTTTGGTGCAAATGGGTCTTTAACACCTCTAATACTTATTAATCTCTCTTTTTAATACTTTGAAAGAAAGCCTCAGGCTTAGAACTCCCAGATATCAGTAACCAACTAGTGTTAAGCAACAAAAGTTTATTTATTTATGTTTTTACTGAAATATAATTCACAAAAATTTCTTATTTGCCTCCCTCCCTCCGTCCCTCCCTCATTCTCCTACCTCATATTTTTGGAGCTACCCCATATTATTGAAAGCAGTACTGATTTTCCTTGGTAGTACTAATGTCAGGGTTTTTATTTAATGCAGTTTTTAAAAAGTGAGTGCTTTTAAAGTTAAAAAGCAAGTAAAAATAGAAGTGGCTCTAAGATATGGCAAACAAAAGTGAGAGTAAGCAATATAATGGAATGAAATACTACCAGTGAAGTACTACTATAGTACAAATAAACTTGGAAAATATCAAGCTAAATGAAAAAAGCCACTTGCAAAATGCCACACATTGTCCATTTTTATGAAATGTCTATAAAAGGAAAACGTAAGTGAATAGATCAGTGATTTCTATCACTGAAGAGTACACTTGAGTCAAAGTTATGGTATGGAAGATGTTTAAAAGTTGTGAGAATGGCAGATAAATATTTGAAATTTTAGGACCATTGGACTATTATATAGTAGGGTGGCTTTTTTTAAAATTTGTGTATTTTTTTGTTTGTTTGTGTTTTGCTATGCAGTTCAGACTGGCTTTGAGCTCACTTTGTAATTCAGGCTAGTCTCACTTCAAACAATCCTCCTGCCTCAGCCTCCCAAGATAGCATTACAGGCATGTGCCACTATGCCAAGTGTAAGGTGGTTTTTAAAACTGTGTCCTTTAGCACTTCTCCAAAGCTACTCTGAAAGGAAAACAGGAGGATGAACAATCAGTGCTGGCTCAAGACCACTAAAATCTGTCTGCAGTTGTTTTAAAAACAGTTCATCTTAAAAACATAGACATTGCTAGAAATAAACAAAGCTATCCTCAACTACAGAGCAAAACCAGGTTCACCCAGCGTCAGCTGATGGTGCAGACACTGTGTGGGGCCATTTATAGTCTAGGTGCCATGGTTCATTTATGAAGATGACTCATGCCCCATTTATAATACAGAGAAGAAAGTCAACGTATCACCTCAGTGGGCATAGAACAAAACAAGAACTTGCCTTTATTAGATGAGTACACATCTGTGTGTTGGCCAGAGTGTTGGGACCTGGGTACCAACAGACCGACCAAAGAGCATCCTGGGAGCAAACCCATTTATAGTTTGAAGCCTTCCTGGGACTTCAGTGGGCGATTCAGTGGAGGACAAGATTCCTGCGCTAAAAATATCTGCTGGTAATGCTGAAGCTGGACAGCACCATTGCAGAGTTTTTACTTTCTAAGTCAAATTAGCAAGTAATTAGCACTTGTAATTTTCTTTATGGATAGGCAAATGAAAGCTCTGAGCTGAAGACAGCTGAGTGAATGAGGGGGTGGAACAACCTTCCTCATGGAAATTCCATCTGCATGAGGACAACCCCTCCAGTGCAAAGTGGGGATAATGAATCCAGGGGACTCCACCCAGCTGTGAATTCAGCCACCTCCGTGTTCCAGGGCTGTCTTCATTTCCTGCCATTTGGTGCCACGCAAGTGTAGTTTCTCAAAGGGTTTCTCTACTTCCTCCCTTGATCCCTGTAGCAGAAAATATCCCTTAAAACTGTAGCAGTCCTCTTAAAACAAATGGGATGAAGCCACACTCTTGTGTAACGTTCTCCAGTGGCTTTCCATCTTAATAGGAATAAAACCCAAAGAATAACAACCAAAGAGCAAGCTTCAAGCTGATCTCAGTCTGCTCTGTTCATATATGGTTCCTGAACACTTAAAATATGGCTGGTTGGAATCCAGACGTGCTGTGTGTTGTAAAACACACTAGATGTATAGCCTCACGTTTGTAGTATTTGAAGATAGCATGAAAAAATAAAGCTGAGCAGTCATTAAAACTTCTTTATAGTATTCTTCTTAAGATAACATCTTGGATTTACAGTATTGGCTTAATAAAATACATTATTAAAATTAATTCCACCTTAATTTTTGAAAATGCAAAACTGAAGATCACCGTGTTAAGTAAAATAAGTCAAGCACAGAAAGGTAAATAATTCATATGTGGAATATGAAGAGTTGTCTCTAGCTAGAAGCTGAACATGGAATGGTGCTTCCCAGAAGATGAGAGAGAATAAGAAGGTTGATCATTTGGTGCAAAGTTACAGTTAGGAGTCGGAGGCTCTGGTGTGCTATTGCACAGTTAGTGACTACTCATAGCAATTATGTACCATCTGTCTCGAGAAATTAGGAAAAAGATAAGGAGTGTTTTCTTCACCAAAAAAGTTGAGAGATGTTTGACAAGATATATATGCATAACTGTATTTAGACACTGCACAGTATGTACATGAATTGAAAGAGCACACTGGTACTCCATTGTTGGATACAATTTTTAAGTATCAATTAAAAAATAAAATAAAAATGAAGTTACATCTGTGACCACATTATACTTCTATAGGTTGGCACTGATCTCACCCTACTCTTGTCCTAAAAGCTGTACTAGCCCTCTTGCTTCTCCTTGAACAAGGCAATGATAAGCCAGGCTTCTGTCCCTGCTGTCCACTTACACAGAAGAGCACTTTACTCAGATCACATGGCACATGGCTCCCATCTTTGCCTCCTCTAGGTCTTTGCCCAAATGTATTTATCAGAGAGGCCTTCTCTGGTTTTACTTTCTAAAAAAGCATACTGATCCCTTCTAATTGCCTTTTCTTGCTTTATTTCTGTTCATAGGACTTATCATTCCCGATACTACAGTGCACACCAATTATGTTTATTTCTATCTTTCCTACCAGAATGCACACTTCAAAGGTTAAAGGTTTTGTTTTCTCATTGTCAGATCTCCCTGTTTTTAAAACAGTGCTTGGTGTCAAGTGGATGAGGTCCTTGCTTGTGCATTGCTTTGTGTCCTGAGGGAGGAATCACTAGGCTTTTGCAGCTGCATAGTGAATCAATCTCTTACGGCAGTTGTGCAGCTTCCTAGGGAAGCAGAAGAGGAAGCTGATGCTGATCTTGGTGGCTGACTTTCCATCCACTTACCTCTCCTTTACTAATAGAACCTCAATATACACTCTTTCCCTGAAACCAAGTAGCTGCTCATGAGGCGGAGACTCCTGATCCAATCAATGATTCAGGATTGGGCATGTTATCCAGCTCTGACCAAAGAGACTATAAAAATTTACTGAGAGAATTCCAGGAAAATTGAATGCTTTCCTAAAAGAAGGAAAGTCTCTCTCTTTCTTTTAGGTATTGTCATATCTCCATGTGATGCCTGGAAGTGGTAGGGCCATATCGTGACAACTGGAAGATGAAACTATTACTAAGATCTGTCAAGCAAAGGAAGGAGAAACATCTGAGTCTTTAGTATGTCACTGGGTCAGTGACTTGACCAGCTATAAAATCTGTACTACTTTATGATTCTCCATGGGAGATGGTGAATGTCTTTAGTTTTAGGCAATTCAAAGTTTGAGTTTTGGTGACTTCAGCTGAAATGAGTTATGTTAGTGGAGACTACCCAAAGACTAGGAAATAGTCCTTGAAAATCAGATACCAAAGAGCATTTGTACATTCTCAGAACTGAAAGGTGATGATGTTTTCTGTGCCTTGTACCCAACAAGTTCTAATTTGTGCATTCAGTTTCCCGGTAATGGAGCCAAGATCTGAAATCTGTTCTCTGAAACATACGAGTTCATGACCTTAGTCAACATGCATATGATCTCTTCAGCTAAGTAACCTTTTCCTGTGTCTGAGTCATTCATTAGAAATGTCTCTAGGCAAAACCTTCAAAGGGCCACAAGTTAGAAAATATGGTTGTATGTGTCAGGAGTGTTGAGTCCCACATGTTTGCAAAGCAGCTTTCACTCTACTTCTTCCAAATTTAATTTCTCTTTATGAACCTTCTTCTATCCTGCCTTGTGCAGCAGGAGTCACAGGAAGGAGGAAGAGTAGGGCCATAGAAAATTCTAGGAAATCAGGCAGTCAATCATACCGGGTTCCATAAACTGATCCTGAAGATGGAAAGAGATTATTTCATTAACAGTAAATCAGTCACATGCAGGCAAGACTTTTGTCACCACTGAAGGCCAAATGTGTTTCTGGAGTGAGCTCATCACATAAAAGTGGCACCCAGAGAGTAATCAACAGAGTGCTGGAGGAAGCAAACAGCCTGACTGTTGGTGCCCTGCAAATGTGTCACCAAGAGTGCAGAAATTCCTGTAAGCTCATTAGCTGAGCACTTCTCCCAGAAGCAGCCAGGTTCTAACTGAGGAAAGAGAAAGCTCATATCTTCATTGTGTGCCAGGATTCAACATTGTGCCCTTCAAAACTTCTGCACATACTGTTCCATCTACATAAATGCTCATCTCTCTTTTAAGCCTAGAAAATTCCTGGTCATCCTTTAAGAGCCAGCTCAGATACCACTTTACTATGAAGCATCCTCCATTTTCCCCATGGATGAGGCAGTTGCCTGCTCCATGCGGCCCTTCCAGAAATTTGCACCAGCCTTTTCTAATCATTTTTTTTTCTGTGACAAAAAAGGCAACATTGTAGTACTTTGTTTTAGTAATTGATTCTGCTCTAAATTATAAAGTCCTTTAAAGGAGCAACATGGGCCACTCATCTCTATAATCCTGTGGTGCAGGACACTCCATATGTCCTCAGTAAAGAGTTTGAAGAATAAACACATGGCTGCATGCATGTGACCAAGAGAATGAATGTGAAGTTGAATGATGTGAGTACATTACCCCAACAGAGTGAACAAGACAGTGTTGTGTGGTGAAATGTGTGAACAAGAGCCCATGTTGGCCATGGAAGGGATGAATAGTGGGTGGATGAGTGCATGAAGGCTCCATGGAAGAGAGCACCAGAGCTTGAAAATCTGTCTTATCTTCTGAAATTTGAATAGTTTCATTCCTTTGCCACTGGGCTGTAGTTCCCCTTGCTAACCTGTCACTGTGTTGTTTAGTATAATAAAGGCCAAATCAGGTTCCTTCTTTGAGGCAGGGAAGTTTGTTTCCAGACCCAAGCAGTGTGTGTTTGGGGGCAGCACATCCAAGCATGATGCACTGAGGTCAGAGGACAGCAAGGGCCTCTTGGGTGTTGAGATTGTAAAAGTCTTAGGAATGGCTCTTGAATCCTCAAGATGAAGACAGATGCACCATTACTCTTGGAATCATCAATTCTTCAGTTAAAAAAATATTTTGTGGGAGTGTATGGAACCTTTGACAATCAGGTAAACTCTATGGGTCTCCTTCTCAAAAAGTATTTGCGCACACACACGCGCGCGCGTGAATACATCCTGCCCTCTTGCATTTGGAATGTTAAGGAGTTAATGGAGCCCCTTCAATCCAACTAAAGGATCCCTCAACCCAGGTTAAGAACCCTTTAGTATTGTCTCTTTTGTATCACCACTGTAGTCCTGAGATTAATCATAGAGCCAAACACATTATGGCTTCATTCATTTCTGTTGAATTGAATTGGATTTCAGTTGAAATGGGTTCAATTTCTGTTAAATTGAGCAGAATTGAAATTCCCTAATCTGAGAAACAGAGGCACAGACCAGATGACTTTCTCAAAGTATCCTATACAGGGGAAATTATTTACAATGTGGCCCTAGAACTATTTACAGTGTGGCTCCAGAAACTGACCTTTTACAGATCAGTCTTTGCAGACCTTTCTATCTTCAGCTCTCTCCAGGGCATGTGAGTTGTTACTCTTAAAAAGGCTCACAGGGGAAAACAGGAGAATATAAAATACGATTCACATCTGGATAAGCAAACAGAGCTCAGTGTTGTAACAACTTAATTAATGGTGATGCCAAGCTATTGGCCTGGTTTCCTCTGTACCATATGCTATGCAAACAACACCAAAGTCTCTACTCTGAGAGAGATGCGCTAACCCACGATCTAGACAGGATAACACAGATTGGTGAAAAACAGGAACAGCTGAGGTGGAAAAGAATTAGAATTCAGTTTATCCTGAACCTGGCACTCAATGAAGGTAATTTAGTTTCATTAATATAGCTTAGAGGGTTCCCCCCACTGTGAAGGATTTATATGAGGGAAGACGAATACCCATTAAATCACTAGCGAGGTGGAAAGGCAAAGACTCAAAATGCCAGTAATGGGTGGCTTACCCAGGCTGTGGGTTAATAGGCATTTTTTCATATTTACACAGATAGACGAATTTACATAAGGGGGATTTTGAGCTATAGAAATATTTTGAAGAAGTATTTGATAACATCCATCAAAACAAATAAAGTATGCATAAAGTGTGTTCATATCTGCACCTCATGAAGGTGTTCATTGTTCATGATAGCACAGACTGGAAGAGAAATCTGTGTCCAGCTAGTACAGTTAGAAATAGAGAGGCTAATGGAGCCACTCCCTTCCCTTCTTTCAACTATAAACACAACATCCCTGTAATGATTATCCATGTCTAAGCTTAGGAGGTCATGATTGCCTACTTGGCTGATGATCAGCACCAGTGAGAGATGGAATGGGAGGCACCTGGAATCAGAGGTTCTGACCCTTTACATACTGGAAGCTTGAGTTATAAGGGCTCGTTCTCCTCCTTTTCCTGTCTTTCTGCTACTACTGTACTGTGGTCTTCAATAAATGTAGCTACTTACTACTTGGAAATTCTTTCTTTGGTGTATACTTGGCAATTCTTTCCTTGTTATGTGCAAGAATCTAGACTATTTTTGCCCATTCAACTGTAACATGTAGTGATCCAGCCAGGAGGACATTACCAAACCCCAAGAGACCTCTTTAAACATTGGAAGTATCACCAGCCCAGTGCAGAAACCTCAGCAGACATAGAAGGCATCGGTAGCCTCAGATACCTCAGCAGAAGTGGGTAACCAGACAACCTAGCTAGCAAGGAGGGTAATTCTCCATTCTGGACACCCTCTCTCTTTCCATTTCTGGGCAAAAAAAAAATGGATTTCTGGGAGAGAAGGTGAGCCAACTGCCACATGGAAAAGTCTAGACTGTTGCACAAAAGTGTTCTGCCCTTCGTGGGGCATGACAGACTCTGTCAATCAGCCAGGCTTATATTTTGTTATTGACAAAATGTGGAAAGTCCATCTTGGAGGTCGTGGCATGTGCCTCAGCAGGGATGGGTATAAGCTAAGTGGAGCAGGGGAAAAGGCCACTGGAGCAGGAATTCAAGAACTCCACCTTCAGAGATATGACCAAGTATTCATCCATTGAACGTACTGAACATAGAAATGTGCCTTCTTCTGGTGCTTCTTACTGTCAACCATGGAATGAGTCCAGAATCTCCCCAAGTTTGTAAGGAAGAAAAGAAAAGAAAAGAAATGTCTCAGCTCTTTGAGCTTTTGCTGTTTTCCAGCTTCGGGAGCATGCATCGTCTATATACAGTTTCTTCTAATCTGGTCTTCCCATTACTAACCTCCTGGCCTTTGGAACAGAGCCTGCATCTGAGAAGTAAATGGATGACTGCATGAATAAGTAAATAAAGGAATGAATGAAGTGCGTGGACACCTGTCTGGCCAGAGGTAGGGGACACTGTGAGCCAGAAACCTCACTGTGTACTTCTAAGGGCTGGGCATGGACAGTCATCTTTCCAGCTGTTGGCTGCAGTGACCAATATGTTGTGATAAACACTTGGAATCCATGACCACAGAACAAATCAGGATGTGGGAGACCATGTGTCCTAGGAAACTTTTTTAATATTTTAGTAATATGTACTTTAAAAATACATCTCCAGGATATACTAGTCAGTTTCTTCACACTGCTATTACACTCTCGGACTCCTGAGAGGTTTGTCTGCTCTGTGGAAACATTGCCTCTCTGAGAAAAAGTCTCGATTCTTTCAATAAACATTTACTAGGTACTTTCATTAAGCATGTTTTATAAGAAATAGCAATTGACCCTTTTTCTGTTTAAGGAATTCTTGCCTCCCACTCAAGACTCAGTGTTCAACGTAGCTATGTTTGTTTCTTACACATACAGTGAATCATAAAAGATGCTGAGTTTTATTTTCTCATCATTTTTCTCAATATTGATACATTCAGAACCCAACAAGACTGTTTATAGCATAGTTTCCATTTTGTCTATGAAAGTGGCCCTTAACCTCTCTCCTTTCTAATGGTACTCAACATGGCCTTTTGTTTAAATTTATTTTGTCTTGTATTATAAGAACTATATAAAGGTGTTTTAGAACAAGGGAAACATTTGAGTCTCCTTGGACTGTTTTAGCTGATTACCACAAACTATTTGGATTAACATAACAAGAATTTATTTTTCACCATCATGGATACCAGAAATTCAGAATCAAGATGCTGGTGGGGTCAAGACTAATTGGTCAGTTATGGAGGCTCTGAGGGATAATCTGGTCCTTTTCTCATTTCTAGCTTCTGATAGCTGCACCAATCCTTGTTCCTTGGTGTGTGGGAGCATCTTTCCAGTCTTCACTTTTGTTATCACATGGCCTTCACTCTCTGTGTGTTCTCTCCTTTTTTATCTCTTATAGGAGCACACATCTGTGGATTTGATCCTGCCCTGCCCAATATGATCTAATCTTTAGGTCTTTAATTATGCCTGCAAAGGTACATACCAAATTAATTTACATTCTGAAGTCAAGAGTGGATATGTCTTTTGCCAGAGATGTCATTAAACCACAATGGTGGGAAAATAGAAAAATAAAAAATTCAATAAAGAAAAAGTAATAGTGCTATATGCCAAGGATGGGAGAAAACAAAGTTAATCTTATGGGATCACAGCTCCCAAGGAATTTATGGTCACAAGCCTAAATTCTGGCCAGCATGATCCATCCTATTTTGTTAGCAAGAACACATAATATAAAATTTATTATTTTTCATCCACTTGATTTCAAATGGTGCCATATGGAGAGTGCCATAGCTGAAAAAGCACTTCAGAGCCATCCATTGCAAACTGCTTGTGCTGTATCTGTGGACTACAGTCCAGGGAAGACAAGCAGGGTGTAATGGATGGTACATTGTATCAACTTGAGACGTTTTAGAAGTTTAACTCAGCAGAGGGCTAGGGCTCTCACTTTGTAAATATCCTTATCCTGTGCAAGAGGAGGACATGGAGATGGTGTGAGTGTTATACCTTCCCTTGGGTGGAAAGAGCCTGCTTACAATATAAGGAAGGAAAAGAGGCTTGTTCCCTCCCTTTTGCTCTTGTTGCTTTTGTTGTGTTCTCCCACCTCGAAGTGTTGCCCCTGTGCCATGCCACCCTGCCTTGGAGCCAGCTGATCACAGACTGAAACCTCCACAAACCATGAGCTAAATAAACCTTTCCTCCCTTTATTCTGGGCATCAGGTATTTTTTCCCAGAGATGAGAGAAAAGTAACCAAGCAGGACTACACAGAAGAGTTATAGGATACAGATCTCCGGATTTTAGGCATGGGACTCTTTCTCATCACTAAAGAGGATGGAGACCTTGCCCATCAACTAATAAAAATGAAAGCCATCTTCCTGAAGGGTGAAAGTATGTTAAGTTGATAAAATGATAAGATGAAAGACAAATTGGAAATTATGTTTCATGTAATAAAGATCTGTAGGATATAGGTGCCACAACCTTCAGGAAAAAGTTGCATCTGAAAAATTGGGATGCGGGTTTCTGCTTTAGCTGTAAGGGTCAATCAAAGATGGAGACAGAAAGACTGTGCCCTCATCCTACAGCGAATAGCAGTAATATCGTCATTGTCAACCCAGGAAGTCCCAGTCATGATCTCATTTAATCTTCCTCCACATTTTCAGAAGGTACTTCTACAGTCTGATTCTCCCATCTCACAGGAAGCTGAACTTGGCATGGGTAAGTCCTTTGGACAAAGTAATATGGCTTGTTAGGCAAGGAGCCAGAAGTTCACTCTGGTTTTTAATCAGACTTTTCCTTGCCTGGATTTTTAGGTCCTGGATAATATACTTCTCCATACTAGGCCTCTGTTTCTCCCTTTACAAATGATGGAGGTAGACAGAATAACCCAGTATCTTCTGGTTCTAAAGTTGGATGGTTTTCACAGGGAAGAAAGGGTACTGGCTTTTTGGACTAAATTGTGTCCTTTCAGACTTAATGTGTTGAAATCCTAGACCCTGGTGTTACGATACTTAGAGGCAGGGCCTGTAAAGAGATAATTAAGATTAAAAATCTCACAAAAATCACATGGTTCTGGCCTCCAGAATGATGAGCAAACAAATTTCTTTTGTTTAAGCTATAGTCTGGCATTTTGCTGTGGCAGGCCAAGCTCACATACACATGGACTATCACACATGGATCCATGGGTTGGAAGCAGTCCCTAATGGTGGATCAGAGAGGATCATCTGGATCAGATTCTTGATATGGGCCAGAGTAAGGAATCCTGGATGGACCAGAGATGAGAGTCAAGGTAAGCAGAATAAAGAAAGAAGATACAATGGTCATACACAGAAACGTCCTGGATGTTTTTCTCATGGGTTTTTCAATCCAGAGAGAGTTCCAGAGCAGCACAGAGTCCATGAGGGTTGTCATGGTGTCTGCTGTATTTCTACCACCTGGTTCAGTGTCTTCCACAGAGTAGGAGCTCAAACACTATAAAGTCTGGCCAGGCAAATACTGACTGACCCAGTATCATTCCTGCTAGTGCCTCTAGGTGATAGACTGTGGGATTCAGGTGACACACCTGCAAAATGGGTACCAGGGTTGCCTAAGCCTCACATGAAATTTGGTGGTAGAAAGCTTGGATTACAAAGTCTGATGGTATGAGTTCAAATCTCAACTGCTGCATTTAGTGGCTGTGAGATTCTAAGCAAGATTGAACTTTGACTTTTTTCTTATACATTTTTCTTAACACATATTAATTGTACATGTTAATGGTGTTAAGTGTGATATTTTGACACATTGACTGATCAAATGAGGATAATTATCATTTCCTTTTCTTTATTGCTTCTTTATGTTTGGGGCTTTGTGCTTTTCTGTTCTAGATTTTTTTGTCTCAGTTTCCTTATCTATGAACAGGAGTTAATGCTACCACTCCATGAGGTGAGGGAGAGTAACACCAAAGGTTTGTATAATGCGTTTGCACAGTGCCTGCACATAGTAAGTCATCAGTGCATGGCTACCACCTTCTCCTCAAATTTCCCCATAAAGATGCAGGGCATGAGAGCAAGGCTTCCCTGACAGTCCTGTCTTTCACTGAAGCAGGAGGAGTGTTGTCTTCCTGCAGTCCCCAAACCCCTGCAGATGCAGGATTCCCTACCACAGCCAGTAACCCTTCTGCTGTACTGAGGAGCCTGGGTAACACCCGTTTCCTGAAAACTAAGAAAAGAAAGATTTTTCTGAGATGGGCTTACTTACTGAAGAACTCTCAGAAATCCATTAACTCTAGTATTACTGAACATCTGAATGCAATTTGCAAGCTATAATAACATCTCTCTAGTTAGCAAATGTTTATGCCTCTCTATAATTTTCTTTTTCATATGAAAATAGACCTGTCATCCTAACATGGTCGGCCAGCTGCCTCTATAATATCGTTAATAAGCTGAAAGAGTGGTTGGTCCTGCAGTCTCCCTGGATAGGGATGGATGTGCATTTCTGTTCTCGAGCAGGCTCTGGGGGCTGCTTCTTATAAGAGGTAGAAAGTGCGGGACGCTAGAAGAAAGGAGCTGTAAATAGCAGGCTGAAAAGTAAGTAGAAGTAACAATTTTAGAGTCCCATTTGTGCCAAATAGGAGGTTGGCTTACATATTTTGTTTAGTAAGATTCTAAGTCAAATGTAGATGTTGAAGTTTCTGAAGCATTTTTCCAAATGCATATTCCTGGGCCTCACCCCAGACTTGCTGACAGAATCCTTGTGATTACTGCCAGGACATTTGCATTCTTAGCACAGGTTTTGGGTACTTGATTTTCATGCACTTTAAAACATGGAAAGTCTAAATCATTACAGCACAGAGGAAAATTAAATTATTTTTCAAGGGAAGCAGTCTTTTATACAATGGACACAGATCATTTAAGCTTCCCTCAAAGGTTTATTTCCCTTTTAGATAACTAGGTAACTTAATTTAGATATTCTCTCCCCCAAATCAGCCTCCTGATTATCTGGTGGAGGCATTCAGCAAATATTTACTGACTACCTACTGAGTCTGCTGCTGTTCAGGGCAGAAATACAGGGCTGATGGTGCTCTGTGTTTTGGAGGGTCCCTTCTAGTGGGAGCACCAGGCACAAGCAAAAATGATGGCAACTGAGTATGGTTAGTACAGTGAGTGTGGGAGTCCTGGGGAGGGGTGCCGACTTAGCATCAGAGCTCCAGGGAAGGAGTGGGACTGATAGCAAAGCTCAGATGAAAAGGACAGTGAAAGTTCACTAAAGGAAGGGAATGGGGAATGTGTTCTGGGTACAAGAAATGCCACAAGACTGGGTCCTGGAGGTCTCACAAGGAGCTTGGAAGGAGAGGGCCTCCAGATCTTTCTGCATGTTGCAATGTAGAGAGGTGAAAAATGAGATAGATTAGCCAGGAGTGGTAGCACGGGTTTATAATCCCTGCACTCTTGGAGGCTGAGGCAGAAAGATCACAAGTTCATGCCCAGCCTAAGCAACTTATTGAGACTCTGTCTCAAAATAAAAAATAAGAAAAGGGCTGGTTGCACAGTGTGGAGGCCCTGGGTTCAATCCCTAATACTGCAAATAAAACAAAACAAAAACAAGGGTTAGAGAGGGTAGCTCAGACTTTATCCAGAGGGCAATGGGGAGCCGCTGGAGAGGTGAAGCAGAGCACAGTGCATCATTTTCATGTCTCATAGACAGCATTCTTGCTGCCAACTAAACATGACTAGGGGGTGAGGGGTGAATCTCAAGTCTGGAAGACCAGTTCCAGGGCTGTTGCTGTTGCTTAGATGAAAGAAAGTGTGGCCTGGGACAAGGAATTAGCAGTAGAGCTAGAGACTAGTCAACAGGCTCAAGATACACTGAAAGGGATAAAAGTCTTTGTTGGATGAGTGACTGGACACTGGACAACGTGGGAAGTAAGTAGAAGCCAAATGAACAATTCACTCAGGAGCCCACCCTACACACCATTACTACCATCTCTAATAGTTTTTTTATACTGAAGATTGAATCCAGGGATTTCACAATGAACTACTTTTCCAGCCCTCCTTTCATTTTGAGACAAGATCTTACTAAGTTGTCCAGGCTGGGCTCAAACTTGCAATCCTCCAGCCTCAGCCTCTCAGAGTGCTGGGCTGACAGGTGTATGCCATAACTCCTGGATTTGTTCCCATTTTTCTCACCTAACATTATGCCACACACATATTTCTATGGTTAATTTTTCATAAACTTTATTGAGAATGGCTGCACCATTTTCTATTGTGCAGACCCTCATAATTTATTAAAACAATCCTCATTGCTGAACATCAAGGTTGTCTGCTTATATTTTACCATTGCAAAAACAATATTATAATTATTTCCTCATGTTTTGGAACTGTCTTTGAGAAAAATTATTAGACAGCATTTGGGGATTTTTCTTTTGAAAGACAGATTGACTTCAGGGAGGGCTTATTGCCTTTTCACTGGTCAGGTCCCTTCTTCTCTGCTCTCCCATCGTCTTTGTGGGATGAGTTCTGGGTGCCATGGTCTCTGAACCTTTCCCATCACTCTCATACCTCCTCTGGCAGCAAGTCCTCCACTCCCCCAGAGGGCACCAATGGAGGAGAGCCTGCCTGGGATTAAAAGCAGCAAATCCCTTGGGAATATGGACTTGAAACTCAGCAGACAAGGATCTGAGTCTACTTACTAGCTGTATAACCACAGTCTGGCCACATTAGCTTCCCAGAGTCTCTGTTTCCTCATCTGCAAAATGGTAGTAATGATAGGGCACAGCTTACTTGATTACAACAAGGACTAACAAGATGAGCATGCAAGGAATCTGGCTGATCTCAAGCAGCAAGTGAATATTCACTCTTGTTTTCTTTTTTAGCTTCTAAAATTTTAAGCAAGAGAGTCAGTATGGTGGTGTATTTAAGAACATAGTTTCTGGAACTAATTTTTCTGGCTTCCATCTACTATTGCTAGCTCTGTGATCTTGTCAATCTCTGTGAGCCTCAGTTTCCTTCTGTGTGAAATGCCCTTATTAAAGGGCTACCTTGAATTTGTAAATAAATTAACAAATGCCAAGTGCCTGGAATGTGGTGAGTGCCAGAGTAACGCTATCTGAAAAGGAGTATGCATTTCCTCCAGCTGATGTGAATGTTGCCTCCTCAACTGCTGCTCCCTGCTGAGTGCCTTCTCTGTTAGAACATCATAGGACACTTCACACATGCACTATTCAGAAGCCCTGTGACATGAGGCTAGGCAGGAGCTAGGAGTCTTCCCACTCTGCAGATTGGAGAACTGAGGCTTTGGTGACCAACTGACAAGCCCCAGATGATGATTTCAGAGGAATGTGCTCAGTCTGATCTCACTCTCCATACCCTTCCCATGACATTGTGTGACATGTACCTGATGGCTTTTGACCATTGACAGTGATGGTGGCTGGAGAGATGCCAGAAAAATGATGTCCTTGAAGGCATGATGAAAAATGATCATTTTTCAGAATCCAAAGAACAGCTAATTAAATTACCAGCTTCCTTTGCCCAGGGCTGACCTAGAGAACATTGGCTTGATAAGGGACCCTTTTTGCCGGAGGATCAATTTTAGGCTTGAAGTCTGTTCTAGTTTTTTGAATCAGTTCCAGTGATCTAATTTGATCTCATAAACCTCCTAACAAATGAGCCATTTTACACAATTTCACATAAGCTTGCCAAGATTGGGATGAGAAACAAATTATGAAATGGACCCCGTTCTCTATAAAGTAAAACTCGAGCTTCTTAGCACAACTTTCATAAAGACAAACTCACCAGCAAGAGAGACACAGCCAAGCAGAAATGAG
>RJWT010020515.1:0-17955 GCA_004365215.1 Cuniculus paca
CATAAAGATTAAAATTTGAAAAGTGTTTGGCTAACAGTCATTGATTCTATGTCAAATCACCTACTTCTTTTATCAGCCTCTCCCAACTCCGTGCTACAGAGATGAAGGTATGATTCAGCTTCTCATTCTCAGACTATAGGACCTAAAATTGTTAATACACTAAACAAAGCAGACTTAATCTTATATGTGTACAATGGTTTACTGGTTTTAAAGATCCATCTCATAAGTTGCTGTATAGATCTGAAACAGTTTATTAACTCAATAAACTACATCCATTTTATTTGTAACCACCTAACTTCCTTTTAAACAACATGAATACCTTCAATATATTCCATTATGAATCAGCATTTCTAAATTTAGGAAATCTGAAAAGTCAGCAAAGTGGAGAAATGATGTTAAAAATATTTAGTCTTATATTCTTTTTAATTAGGTGATGCTTTATAGATTCTTTTCTCAATCTTTAGTTCCCATTTCCCCCTAGATTGTTACCTTCTCAGCCAATGATAAGCAGAATTATACCACATTACACTACTGACTTTAAGCAATCTTCTTAGCCTTTCTTTAATTAACTTTCTCTCCCAAACAGCTAAAACAATATTGATGTTATCATTAACAACATTGGCAAGCCTGGGCTTACTTTCCAGTTTAGTTTCTTAAAATTTGTATGTGCTGAAACTTATTACCTTCTAATATTCTAAATGTCATGTTAAGATATATTGGAATAAACTTATGGGAAACTTCACTCAGTATGTTTGTCAGTTTTCTATCACTGTATACGAAAAATGCTGAAATCGTCCACTTACGAAGAGAAAGGGTTTATTTTGGCTCACGGTTTTGACAGTTCCAGTTCGTGGTAAGTTGGCCTCATTACCTTGAGGTCTGTGGCTAAGCTGCATATGATGGCAGAGGAGCAAAGAGAAAAGGTCAGAGTCCCAGTGGCCCTTCAGGGACACACCCCAGTAACCTAAGCCCTTCAATAGACCCACCCCGAAAGTTTCTGCCACCTCCCAAAAAGGCCATGCTAGGGACTGGCCCTTGAACATCTGGGCTGGTGGGGGACGGCACTCAAGATCCACACTATGATACTGACCAAACGTGTCAGACTGTTTTAAAGAAAAGTTTTTGAATTACAAAACAATGCATGTTTATGATAATTAGAAAAATATAAAAAGTAAAATTCAAAAGCCATTGATAATTTCTCCATTCAGATCATTTGTGGACATATTTTTTTCTTTTCTCCTTCTCCCTTCCTCCTCCTTCTTTTGTCTTCTCCCTTTGCTCCTCTTCCTTCTCTTCTTCTTCCTTCTCTTCCTCCTTTTCTTCCTACTCTCCTCCCACTTTCCTTCTTCTTCTCCTTCTCTTTCTTCTTTTTCTACTTTTTCTCATTCCTTTCTCTTTCCTCTAAATTGTTTCAACAAAAATCACATCAAATTTTGTCATGTTTTCCTCACTAGTCAAATTTCAAGTTCTGAAATATTATTTTAGTGGTATACATTATAATTAGTCTATGAAAAATATTTAACTTATATATTCAGTCTTTTTGGTGTATACTGCAAGTGTAACTAACATTACTGTCATCCAACTTAAAAAATATGTTGAAATGGCATCTCTTGGTCATTGGAGCCTTAGAAGTTGTCACAAATGTTCATTGCACATTTAAAGAAATGTCTATTAAATACTATGATATGGTGATATTGCGTAACTGAGAAAATCATTCATTCACCCTTTGGATTTCTGTTACATGTCTCACTGCCACATACTTCAAAGGCTGTCAGCTTGAGCATCACTGCTTACCTGCAATCCATTTACTGGACACCTTCCACATTTTTGACAAAAAAAAGCACAAAACTAATTTTTTTAACTCAATATGCATTCAGACTGTTCAAAATTCAGTTGTTTAGCTGTGTCTAGAAAATGTATCATTTCATAATCTTTCATTTTTCAATCAAAATTTTGAAACAAAATACTTAAACACACCCTGCCATTAGTTCCAAGTATCATCTGTGAAACAAGGTCCATTTTTTCAGCAAGAGTCCACTTTCAACGTGTATTTGAAGAAGAGTCTTTTCTCCTTCAAACCCTTTGAGTCCTTCAAATACAAAAACACGAAAAATTGAAAAAGAAAGAGAAGAGGAAGGGTTTGCTGCACCAAGTAAAAGCAATGGCAGCTCTAGAATGTCCTAAACTTTAACATAACCGTTATGTTAATTGACCAAAAATTAATATTCGCCTTTTATCTTTTGAACCCTGGACCTCATGCTGAGCTACATTGGCCGTCCCTTTTATTTTTTATTTTGGAACGTCTGGCTAAATTGCTAAATTACTGGGCTGGGCTCAAACTTGTGATTCTCCTGCCTCATGCGCCACGGGAACTGATAGTGGAGGTGTATACCATTACACCTAGATTAACATTCGCTCCATAAACAGTAGTATAAATGATTCTTATTCAAGAAGCTGTTTAATCCTCTACACAGTTGAATCTATACATGATAGGAAAATATATAAAATACTACTTTTGAAATAAAAATGATTAAATGAAATAAAAATCCTATAATGTTGATTTAATAACTGTAGTTACCTCAAACATTAGTTTGCAAAGAAAACAAACTTTGAACACTACAGCATTTTATTATTTATTTTGCAGTGTTTACGCTGAATTCCTTTCATTTATAGGATTGACAAGGCTGGCAAGTGACAACCAGGGAGTTGGTCCACCATTCACATGTTAGTGTAGGAAGACTCAAGTTTAATTACAAGATCCTGACCCAGAAAGGAAGGTTAGAGCCTTTCCAATGTTGCTTTAACAATGGATTAAATTTGACCAGTCCCAGGGAGGATTTTTCCCTTCAAAAAGGAAGCATACCAAGGAGAACACAAGAAAAAGTTTGCAAAATGAACACATAAGACCATATTGCACCCAAAGATGAAGTGTAATACTGGTTACGCTCCACGTGGGACAGCCAACCTCAACTCAAGAATATTTCAAAAAGAACACAAATTGCACCTGGATGAATATTTCTTGGGGAGGGGGTGCTTTCTTTCTTTTAATTTTTTTAGTACATATTTGCAGTACATAATGATTATGTTTATCATGGGGAATCAGAACATATACATAACATATTTTAACTCTTTTTTCATCTCCTACCCCTTCCATCACTCCCCACTTGTTCTACATCTTGGTCCCCTTCCCATTTACAAAAGCTCTATTTCCATTTTTTCTTTTAATTTTTTTAAGTCAGTGGGTATTTCTTGTGATGATTCCTTAAGTAACAGTTTAACAACAATTTACATAGCATTCGTATTGTATTACATATGAAGTATAATCTGAAAATAATTAAGTATATGAGAAGATGTGAGTAGGTTATGTTGCAAATACAATGCAATACTACGTAAAGAACATGAGCATCTGAGAATTTGGACATCTATGAGGATCCTGGAACCAGTCCCCTGTAACCTTGAAGAACAACTGTATTTCTATCTCATTTGACATTCAGTGGAAAAAAAATACATATGGGGCTAATGTATCATGAACTTCTTTACATATGTGGCTCTCATCAGCCCCTGCCAACACTCCCCCACCACTTCCCAAGGCTCCTGAAATGCTTTTCCTGTCAACCGTTTCCCTCACTCTGGTGCCTGTAAATCCTATATCAAATTGAGATGTTCTGGCCTTGCTATTCCCAAAACCAGCTCCTGTTCCTTCTTCCCAATCCCGCCCTGGATGCCCCGCCTTCTTTTCACTAAGCTTCAACACATGGCATTGGTCAGGTGAATGGAAAGGAGGATGGGCATAAGCCTTTGGATGGGAATGGCCACGGAGAAAGAAAACCTGTCCTGTCATTGGTGCATTCCTGTGACAGACATCTCTCTACCAAATCTGCCTGGGTTTTCCCTATCCTACCTCTCTTTTTTGCAGGTGGAATGACCAATTGGTTCAGAAATCACATTTTAAGTGTCTATGGTATGTTGTGATGGCATTTATTGAATTGTGTATCTAGTACCCCTTTCCACCCATTTTTGCAGACTGGTTTCTCTACCACCCCATTCCCCCAGCCCATCACCCACATAGTACCTACAAAGCGCCCCCCAACTTATTAGATACAGCTTATTGATTTTTATCCTTTTCCTAAGCTTTTGGAATTAAAAATAGAAGAGCTCAAACTTTTTCCTGATGTTTGAATTCTGCTAAATATCAGAAGAACTATTTTTTGTTGAAACAAGTTCAAATTAGTTTTGTGGTGCTTACAATCAAAGGGCCCTAACGGATGTGCACGTGCACACAGACATACACACACACACACACACACACACACACATTGGCTTTCTCCTCTAAGAAATCTTTATGTCATATCTTCCCTGCCCTTGCACTATAGCAAGTGGGCTTTGGTAACCAGGGAAACCGACTTGGTTCCCAGTCCTAAGGGATTAAGGAAAGGTATCTCAGAATTGAGAGAAACAAGACCGAGTTCTCTGCTCTTTGGATGACACATCTAATTGCCACTCCCACATTTTCTTCCAATATTCCCTCATTTCCACAAGGTACTGTCAAAGAGCAGATTTTACTACCCTTCTGGTGCTGGCTGAATTTCAACCCAAAATTGACTTTCCTTCCCATACCTTGTTTGCTAGATTTCAGAGGAGCAATCAGCCAGTATCATGGCAAGGGGCCACTTCAAAAGGTAGTTTCAAGTTCAAGAAAAACTGTAACACAAAGATATGGATTCAATTATCTGGTTCAGGAACCAACTAAGGAGACAGTCTCATTCCTGGTTGATGTGGAGGTAAGATGACTACTAAGAAATATTCAGGAAAGTCTTCAAGACAACCAAGTGAATAGCAAAAAACTTACCCTTACTGCCACTGAAGTATTCCTATTGAGTAAGTATTCTTTGACTAAGTTAAAAGTAATGTATCTTTGACTTTAGTGGAATCTGTTTGGGAAGGAAGTCTCCTGCTTTCCAAAAGAAAGGCATTGAATATTCAAAACTTAGATTCAACTTGGCGAAATGATCCTCCCCAAATAAGGTAGCCTCTTCAGAGAGTGTTGATAACCCACTTTCTTTGAAGTCTTGTTGTATAATGGTTAGAAAGCTTTCCTCCTCTATTTACAATAAGAAATAAGTTCCAGGGTTTCTTCTTTCTAGGGATCTAAAATGTTGTGAAGTTTGAATTCCAGTTCCCAATTTGCAAATATTATCAGATACTCTTATGCTAACCTGCAGGATTGAAGAAAATATTCAGATTTTAATAGTGGTAGTCTTTACAGGCTTGGTGTAATTGCAGTATCATTTCATACCTTTGGAGGATCTTTATTTAACCTGAGAAAAAGGCTATGAAAAGTAGCAGTTTGTCCTGGAGTTTCTGTGAGTTAATTCTTGGATCCTTTGCTGGATTCTTTCATCCATGAAATGAGCCTAAGATTCTAATTATCCTTTGAGAAATATTAATAATATATTATCATTGTGTGATTTGCTTAGAAGATTGTTCAAAAGGCATGTTTTCTACTACTCATTTACACAGATAGCATTTAACAATTAGCATGTGGTAGGGGTAAATACATGAATGAAAGATTAAGAGACAGTTTTGATAAAGATATAGTATTAGAATAGCTATATATACAGTACCTAAATGTAATAATATGAGAATATTCAACTAAATTCAGACTCATTGATTGCTGCTGCTACTGCAGCAAAGTTTTTCTTTTACTTTCCCCTTTTTGGGGACATATTCCAAATTGAATGCATAGTTTCTTCTCTAAAATTTCCTCCTTTGAGTACTCTTGCTCCATGATGAGCATCACCAACTTGTGTAACTTAGTCCATCTTATATCATTATAGCAGAATGCCTGGTGGACAGCGGGTAATGTACAAAGAAAAGAAGTTTATTTTGGCTCACAATTCCAGTGACTGGAAAGTCCAATCAGCACACTGCTGGTGTCTAGTGAGGGCTCCCTGGCTGTGTTACACGTGGCAGAGAAGTAAAAGGGAACCAGTTGTGTACAGAAGGGATCACAAATATTGGTCATCTCACCGTGTAGCAGTCCACTCTCCTGAGAACTCATCCGGTCACTTGAGACCTAAGGCATTCCCGCAAGATCCTATTACTCTTTGCAAGGGTAGGGCTTCCACAGTAATCTCCCAGTACCTTTGCCTGGTGTGGCCCACAACATCACTACTGTTCCACTGGGGATCAAGGATCCATAAACCTCTCTGGAACAAACCACATCTGAGTCACAGCCATGCCCAAGTCAGAAAGCTTGAAGTTAAACCTTGACACATTTCCTTCCTTCTTTCACACTGCCAGATCTCATTGGGTCACCACATTCTCTTAATCCAACCTAATAGCATCTCTTTTGGGGCTCTTTTGTTCATGCCCAATGTGTGTCTCCTAGTTCAATTCACTATTGACCCTCACTGTCATTATTGTAGGAAGCTCCTAACTAGTCTCTCTGCCTCCAGCCTCATTCTCTCCACTCTGTATTCACGTGGCAGCTACAGTAACGTTTTTAAAGGACACGTGATTGTAAAAGTCCTCTGCCTAACACCCTCCTTGGTTCTCCATTGCTGTTGGGGTAAAATTCAGTTGATATGCATTCACTACCTCTCTAGCCCGTACACCACTACTTCCTCTTCTACTGTCCTCCACAGACACATGTAATCACTCGGTGTGCCTACATGCTCCCACTACTCCTAATTTCTGAACCTTTGCCATATGTAATAGAGTCTCCCTGTCCTCCTACTCCATTCCAGTACTTTAATGATAAAGTCTCAGGCCTCAAAATTATCAGTCATTATAGCCTTACCTACAGCAATGAAAATTGTCTATTAACTGCTTCCCAAGGAAATGCACTTCCTATTTCTGATTTACATTTATAGAAAATTTCTTGAAATTTTAGGCAGATCAATCTTGCAGTTTATCTACACTTGGTTACTGTAAAACTATAATAACTTTCTGTAAATATGGGATAGTCCTTCTATCTTTGGAAAAGTACTGGGGACCTTGGAACACTAGACCTCTTTTAAGTTACATAAGCATAAGGCTATTTACTTGCTGAATTGAGCAAGATTCTTTCAGCATCTAATATTGCATATAATAACTTCCCTTTTAGCCTTGTAGGGTATTATTTGATGATGAAAATGAAAATATTTTACTGAAACTGAAAATATCTTCCACTGGTAAGTTATAAAATAATGTAGCCCCTTACAACAATTCTGATGCCAGGAACTAGTTTTTTCAAATATTTGTGAATTGTTAGAGTGTTTTTTAGATTTCCTTTGTTTTTTTTTTTAATTTTTGATTTTTGTTAGTACATGTTTGCAGTACATAATGATTACATTCCTTGTGGGGAGTTGGTACACAGACATAGCACATTTTGTTTTTGTTTTTGTTTTTTGTGGCACCAGGGATTGAACTCACAACCTTGCGCTTGCCAGGCAGGCGCTTAAGCCACTGAGCCAAATCCCCGGCCCACATAACACATTTTGATTATTTTTACTTCCCCTTCCCTTCCTTTTCTTCCCCCTCCCTCCATTTCTTGGTTCACTTCCCTTTTGCAAAATATCTGTCTAGTTCTATCTTTCTTAAGTTGATTTCATAATTTGGAATTAGAGCCCAATGTACAATTTAAAAAGTACTCTAAGTTTTGATTGTATGCAAATAACAAGGCAATAACATAGACTGACACAACTCTGGTTTCTATCTTTTACTTTCCCTTTACTTATCATTTGGGTTTCTCATAGAAGAGAAACCATGTGATATTTAAGAATGCATGTTTGATTTATTTCATTTAACATTGTGGTCCCAGGTACATCTATTTTCCTGCAAACCACTGAAGTTTATCCTTCATTATGGGAGAGTAGTACTCTATTGTGTATAAATAATACATTTTCTTCATTGATTCATTCATTGCTGGGCATATATGTTGACCCCTCTTTTAAAAGACATTCAACTTGGATGCTGCTTTCTCTCCACCTCTTAAGTCATTGGTAAAGTTTGCACTTGGATTATTCTACAACCAGCTTGTTAGATGGGGGACACTGAAACCTTGTTTTCTAAGTTTTTAGTACCAAATCTCGAACATTCAAACCAGGGATAATTGTTGGTAGACCCTTAAGAATTTTGTTTTTTATTGTTTTCATGGCTAAAGCTTTTTGAAACATATTGGTATAAACCCATTAACCCATGTCATGAACACTTGGCCTCATAGTCGTAGTTAATCCTTTTAAGGGCTAAGTAGAATTAATTTCATCTTCCAAAGAATGAAGCATGTGTCTGAAAGTTTTATTGCTAGCTGGATCAATTGCATATTAAAGGTTTTTGTTTTATTTTGTTTTTCTTATTGGATCCCACAATAAACAATTCATTTCACATCACAATCTAATTCTAGATAGAAAGATAGGTATCAAAAGAGAATGCAAAAAACACACAAATTGAAACAGAATTTCCATAAAATAATACACATAGAAGATATCACCAACATTTTAATTTTTATTCTATTCTATGCTGCTCTACAATACTCTGGTTGCTACTCAGTAAGTTGATTTCATAACTTACAATTAGAGCCCAATGTGCAATTTTAAAAGTTTACAACTTTTTATTACAAGCACATAAGGCAAGCAAAATAAACTAAAATTTTTTTACTTTCTCAAACTTTTTTCCACCCTTTTTCTTCTTATATCTCTTGGTGTTTCTAATGGGGTTCAATAAATGTGACTTTCTAACCATTTTCAACCTTCAAGGTGAGCAGGTGAGGAAGTTGGACCAATTTGAATACTTTTCCTCTTGATCACAGTGATTCTTCCTGGTAAGGACATTTAACTTGAGGTGCACTGGCCAAGACTTCTCTGCTGGAATGAAATGGAACAAGACTTCTTTCTTCTGGGGTCACCAGCTGTGTGCAGGTGAGCTTGAGCTGTTTGTGGCCATCCACATCTCACTTGTGTGAGAAGAACCTGTTGAATCATGAAGCCATGCTCTACTGAGTAATGGCAAGGGACAGAGAGAGCCCTGGTAACAGTTCAGTAACTGGATCAAGTTGCAAAGAATCTAGGGGGAACATGCATTTACTCAGTACACAAGACAGTACGACTTTCTTTCTTTTTGAAGAATTTCAAATTGAGTTTTCTCATTTGTCAGGTGGAAGAATCCTGATAATATGGTAAGGCAAATGAATCCAAGGACTTGATATTTGTGATGTGAGAAGAAAGATCATGGACTCATGCGCATATTAAACATTCTGTCATCCATGAGAAAATGTGACTTCTAGAGAAGATAATGTACCTGAAGATTATTTTAAAATTATATTTTGGAAGCAGTCAATATGTCCACCAATAGATGAATGGATGATGAAAATGGGGATATGTGCACATTACGTATGCACTATGGATAAATTTGAATCTTTTGCAGGACAGTGGATGCCCCTTAAGATCATAATGTTAAGATTCAGAAGGTTAAATATTCTCTGATTTCTCTTACATGAAAACCCAAAGTATAAATAATCTTAAGAGCAAAAGAAAAGGTGGATGATAGGGAATAGCAAGGTAGACCCTTTGGAAACGAAAGAGTAACCTAGGAATGGGGGAATAAAACCAAAGAGGGGAACAGGGACTGAAAAGGTTTCAATTGTGATATATATATATTTTTTTCATTTAACTATTGTTTTTTCCCCCATTCACCTTAACACTTTTTTGTCTCTAGCTTCCAAAAAAGAATGATATGGCAGAAATGCAAAATCTAGGCTTTTTATTTTCAATTGCCCAGAGTTTAGGAGGCATGAAGAAAATGTGATAAGTAAGAAAAATGCATTCTAACACTAACACCAGAAAGCAACTCTTAGGTTGTAGGGTATGAGGATAAAAGATAAGAAACTTAGACAAAGCAACCTACCTGAGGAGGTTCCTGGGTCTATTCAGTGAGGACGTGCATCCCCTGTGCTGTTTTGTTTGTTATTCTTGCACTGAGGCCCAGTGAAAACCTCCTTCCAATGACAGTTATGTCACCTGCTGAGTGTCTCAGTCAGTGATATTGGAAAGGCTGCTGTTCTGTGTCCCAGAATTACCTACCATCCCTGGGTAGATAATACCCACTAAGATTCACAAAAGCCCCCTGAGGACCTTAACACATACAGAGACCTCAAATTCCATTAGATACAGACTTGGCCGTAGGAGACACCACCAGCCTGAAATCTATGTAGTAGTAAAAGTCCCAGCCCAGCCCCAAACCTGACCATCTAGCACCCCTTCCCCCACAACACACCATTATGTCCACCATCAGCTTCACACTCGATCATTGTGTATATTGGGCTGAACAGGAATTCAATCACTCAGCACTAAACCATTTTTTGTTTCGTAGCTTCTCAACAAATATTATCAATGTTAACTAAGCCAATACTAAGCACAGATAATACAAAGTTGACAATCCAAGATTCCCTTCCCTCTGTTGCGCACCATGTGGCAAGGGGTGCAGGAATGTGTGAGGTCAATTCCAGTATATATGTACAAGGCATGGCCTAAAAAGTGTGGTGAGTGCTTACATTTTTCTTAAATTATTATAGTAAAAGACATATTGCTATTAATCCCCCTCAAACCCTGTCCCCCGCCTCAAGCACTTGTCCCATCATCCTTGTCACTTTCTGAAGCAGTTCTAGAAGTCCTCTTCTATGAGTGCACTGATGTGGTTTCCTCAATATCCTAAATCAGTTCGAAATGTTTACTGTTCATGGTCATTTTGACTCTGGAGAGGAACCAGAAGAGATTACAGTGCCAGATTTGGTGAACAAGGTGAATGAGGACACGGTATAATGTTTTTTACACCTGCTTTTCTGTTGGATGGGATTCAGCAAGAGCATTCACAAGATTTTTTAAAATCACGCTTCCTAAACACACTTAGAAACCAGCATTTCCAGAACTGCTTCAGAAAGTAACAAGAACCATGGGATAAGTGTGAGCACCTCCCTCGTAGTCTAGTGGTTAGGATTGTATGCTTTTATTACAACAGGATAAGTGTGTTTGAAGTAAGGAGGAGTATTGTGAGGGGGGCTAATAATAACGTACCTTTCACTGTGATCATTTTTTAAAACACATACTGTGTTTCTCAGTCACCCCTTGTAAATACTGTCACTTCAAAGCGCTGATGGAAGAGGGTGGTCTTAGGTGGCCTTCCAAGACCTCTTCCATTCCATCATCTGGTAATTTTTCTTTGGTTAAAAATGTTTCTTCATTGCAATTTTCAGTCCTATTTAGCTGTAAACATTCAAGCTGCACTGTTTAATGAGAGAGTTTTCCTATAACATTTGCTGTGGAGTAAAATTTGGCGTTAATTACAGTTTAAAAATAAACTGTGCCCATGAGCTTCTGATAGATCAACCCGCCTCCCACTGTATTGATAAATTCTCAGGCAAGTGTGGGACTCCAGATCCATTTGCTCAAGGGCCTTCCACAAGGTCTAAAAACTAACTCCTCTAATCACAGCCTTGCCAACCAGATGGAGGCTTCCTTTGTCCCAATTTCCACTCCAGTGCTGGTATCAATTCTCTTCCCTTCACAGAAATAGCCTGCCCTTCCTACTCCTTCTCTTCCTCCCTAAACCCTTTCAATAATTGAGGCTAACCCAGCACCCCGAGGCACTCCTCACCTTTGGGCAGCCCTTGATTTCCAGTTGCAGAGTGCCTACCTCACAGACATCAAATCCTGATCTCCTCAGCTCAGCTCAACACCATTAAGTGGTACTTGAAAGGGACTGCTTGAGCGAGTGACTGTGTGGTGGGTTGTGGTTTTTTCCCCCCTACTTCTTCTCAATGAGTCTTTCTAAAGAAATACATTTTGAGCTAAGAGGCTCTTCCAGGGTAGAGGGCATATTTGTAGGTTTCAAGAATTAAAAACCAGACCACCACCTGCCAAGGCAGTTAGAATAGAACCAAACAATTCCCTTGGAGAAAGACTCTCTCTTATTAGGGAAGCAATTCAGTTTCCTAATCCATAACAGGAATGAATTTTTCAGAAACAGGAGACACATTATTTTGCAAAGATTATGTAACATTTCAAAGATGAACATTTTTTAAGTATTCTAGTTGGATAATTGCATTACAGAATAACTTAATAACTCAAATGATTGCATCACATTAAGAGGCAAAGCATTCCCCAGAACGATAGTTCTACATTCCTTTCATTCTGTGAATTCAGAGAGGTCTTTTGATGGATCGTAAGGTTTTTATGAACCCATGACCCAGAAGGAGAAGCGCTGTAATCACTGTGCCTGGCTTTCCATGATCACCAAGGCTTATTCCCTTCTTGCCTCGAACCCCAAAATGATCCTAAAGGATAAAATTCAGATATCAGGAGCCATATGCAACAGGAATAAAAATCAAACTTTTGCATAACCTTGTCACATTCTGACAATAAATCATCTAACTGATACCATATTAAGCGGAACATATTCCTATTGATTGCCAAGGACTAGACATTGATCTTAAAATACCATTGTTAACTTCAGTTTGTTTTGTAGCAACACTGTGTGGCCACCTCGTCTTTAAGACAGCAGAATGATGTCTTCACACGTCTGGCAGCAACTTCCTCACAGTGTTATCTTCCAAGGTTGGCACAGGAGAGAGAATTTTCAGCTAGAAACGTCTGGCTGCTGAAACCTAGTTGCCTCCCTTGGTGGAAGGCAGTTTTCCACATTATTGCAGATACTTTTCAAGCTTTTCTTAGAATCCAGGACAAAGAACGAAGTGATAGGAAATGGGAAAGTGGTCACTGATTATGGTTTCCAATTTCCAACTTCCTACAGGGAAGTAGTCTTATTTTATCCTCTAAGGACTTCCTCTTGCAGTACAATTATCCAATATCAGACTAAGAGATAGCATGTGGGCCTTTTCCCTCCATGGTCTCCTATGATAAATATAACCATAATATTTATATAAATGAATTACGTTTATATATGGTTGCTTCTTATGTTCTCTTAAAATCTGGTGAGTTAGTCATGACTATGTTCTATCTTCACTTGAAATATACTACTAATTCTATTTTGTCTATAAGGTCTAACTTTTTAGTATGATATTCAAGACCCTTCTGGAAGTAGAATGGAAAATAAAGTTGAAGAGCACTACATTTTCTTTTCTCCTTGTGTCTGTTTTCTGTCCAGATGTGTGGCCCTCAAATACAAGGAGGCAGTCTAGTCCTATTTCTGCCATTTACCATCTGTGTGGCTTAGGAAAAATGACTCAATATTTTGGTATAAGGAGACTGAGTTTCAGAACTGTTTACTGATTTCTCTAAGGCTACACATGTGGAAAATGGCAGAGATGAGATTGGGGGCCCAGTCTGTTTGATAGTAGCAGTGAGCTCCTGTGCCACTTTTACGGATCAACTCACTGATGTTTACAGTAGCTGAGACATGGAAGGAATTCGATTCTGACTTTCTCCTTCTCCTCCCTACCCCCTTTCTTTTCCTCCTCCTCCTCTTTAGTCCTGGTTCCACACAGCAGCCAGAGCCAAGGCTCTGGCAGTGCATCAGGTATACAATCAACATTGCATGTGTCTCAAGTTGATGATCAAGCTAATGATGTTCATTTCTCAGATGATGGAACTCAGAGATATTAAATGGCCAGTATAATGATAGGAATAGAAAATAGTAGAGTGAGAATTAGAATCCAGATCCTTTGACAGTTAAACAAGTGTTCTTGCCATGTCTCTACTAATCAGATATTTACATTTTACAATTATGAAGAGATATAACTGAGAATAAAAGCATGCATGTTTAAATTTTCTAAAACAAGAGAATTCTTGGAGAAAAATTCATTTTATTTCTCTATTGGTAGGATTGACAAAATATCTGTTTTCTTTTAGATAACCCCACTATTGTAGTTTTTAAACATGAAGTTGAAATTGTGCTTCCTTGCAGAAGAGCAAAAACAGATTTTAGCAAGTAGGCTACAAGGAGTTGAAGCATGGGACACTTATGCTACATATTAACCTATTTTTATTGACACAATCCTTAAGACATCAGAATAAAGGCATATGAGTATGCCCATGTACTATTCTCTTAAGCCTTTTTCTCCTTTCGATGCCCAGGTCACTTAGAAATGTGGAGGAAAGTCCAGAATTTGCAGTGCATTTCTTTGACTTGAATTAAACAGAAGAAAAGCACAATCTCAAAACTTAAGTGTAGCCTCAGATAAAGCAAATATATTTCTTAGATTTTTTTCTTCCCACTATTTTCTTCAGAAACTTACTCATGGAAGAGATTACAGCTTTGAGCTTAAAATAAAGGAAAAGAATTTTCTTTCCTTCTCCAGTAATTGTAACACCCTATTAAAAGCTTGAGAATAAAACTTCCTTCCCTATCAATGTTGTTTTTTTCCATTAAGCAAATATTGATTTCCCCTCCTCCTTCTGATACAGGAGTCCAAATTACCCTGCCTCTGTGGGTAGCTCACTTCCTTCTTTGTGTACCGGCTTGGAGGCTGTCTGTGGGAGAGTTGACAGCGATAGCCAACAGGGGGTGCTCTCCGCATATTTTAATGGGGGAGGAAAAAAAGGTTAGATTCATAATAATCTTTAGTTTTCTGTTTCTTTTACTTTCAAAGGAAAAGTAAAGGCTGTTATTGCAAAGGTTTTGCAAATGCATGCAGAAGGACAGCGAGGAAATGCGTGCGTCTGTGAAAGAGGCTTGAGGAACTGCCACTATTTATACATGAGCTGGGGATTTAAGGTTCCAAGGGACATGGGTCCCTGGATGATTTGAGTCATTAATCATCAATTACACTTAAATTTTCTGTGCTACAATGACTAAATTTATTGGACAATTCATCAATTTCTCACTCTGTATATGTGGTTCAGAGTGAATAGTCCAAAAACATGTTCTGATTTTGCTTTTCTCAGACTATTCTCTGCATATCTCTTTGCACCCAACCTTGGTCCTTCCATATGCAGAATGCAGAATGGGACTGTGCAAACCTGCTGACAGCTTCTCCTGTGGGCTAAACTTCTTGGTGGTGCCCAAATGGAGAGCAAATACCATCACAATGTTTTGGTAGATACAATTTTAAGAGCAGCCTTCGGCTGGGGATCTAGCTCAGTGGCCTAAGCACCTGCCTGGCAAGTGCAAGGTTGTGATTTCAATCCCCAGTGCTGCAAAAAATAAATAAAGAAAAAAGAAAAAAGAACAGCCTTGCATTATAAGTTTACAATGAAAAAGTATTTGGATTTAAAGTCACTCTTAGCTATTTAGTCCCTGATTGAGTTTAAACTAATTTAAAAAAATTCCTTAAAAAACAAAACAAAACAATGAACACATGCCGTATTCAAATATTGTCTGATCTTAACATTTAAAAGGTTAGAGTTGCAAGGCATTCGAAAGAAGTTACTCAAATACTACACAAATGCTGGCAGAAACGAGTTATTTTGAATTATTTGCCTCTGAAGGCAGATGAAAGAGATCAGCGATAACAAGCTATCATTAGAAGAAAATATAGTATGTGGCCAGCCTTGTAAAATTCTTTGGGATGTATCATCAAGAAATACCAAAAACTCACAGGTGTATATTGAAATATTTAGAAATAGTTAATACTGCTTACTGTTTATCAGACTACTAAACAAGGTTTCCTATAGAACTTTTAAAGCCTTTGTTTTGATTTACACAGCAAAGACCCAAGAAAAAATGATGGCCATGCTCATTATTCAACAAACACTACTAGGGAAAAAAATGTATATCTCAGAAACATACTTTGTTTTCTCTTTCTGGAGTCTAAACAACTTCCAGCTAAAAGACATATTTTGATTAAGATAATATTTTTCCCTAATCAATATTTTTTACCTCTGGGTTATTACTTCCTTGAAGGCTTCTCTGCCTTTTTTCCCTCTTTCTAAATTAGTCCATGTAGTTTATGAGAAATCATCAGCACAGCCATACGCTGCCGTTTACATTAAATCTTTCCCTTAATATTTACTGCTGGGTGGCAGGGCTTGTCTCCCACCTTTATGGTTTGGCATCAAATGTTGAAATGTGTATTTTATACTTAATTGGAGTGGGGATAGGCGCTCAGGAGTGGAATTAACCATTAATAAAATCAGATTCCTGTTGACCAACATTCACAGTTTCCAACTTGGTTGGTTATATACCTGAGTGCTCCTTGGTGTGAAACCGTATCCAGTGTGGTACAATGCTTGCTTTGTGCATGTGCATAGAATTATGGAGGTGGTGTCTATGCCAATTGCTCTGGCTGTATCTAAAGGTCTTCTCCAGTTCCTGCAGTTCCTCCAGTTCCAGTTTCTTTCATTGCAGAGGGGTGATAAAGAGGGGTGACCAGCGCTCGTCTGTGGGCCACACTGGGAGCAACACTGGCGAAGTGAGTTGAAAGAGAAGGGAAAGCATGTTCAGTCTTTGATTTTGTGGGTCCCTTGTGCATTCCAGTGTCCTGTTTCCTTAAGTGCTCAGAGGCACACATCGCCACATATACCCACCTCACCACATACCAGGTGCAAGGCCTAAAATGAAGGTTTAGTGTTATGTGCTGCCTTGACACCTGGAGAAGTTGGGAGGGCCTTGAACAGCCTGACCAGAAGCATCCTTCCCTGCTCAGTTCTTGCAGATAGGGACCCCTTCACATAAGCTTCCTTTAAAAGGACCAGGCATAGTTCTCAAGTAGCAGGGTTCAGTTTCCTACCAGTTGATAGAATTATTTGAATAAGTCAATCATACAGTACCATGGAAAGTATCTTTTGATACTATAAAGCTTGACCCCCCATACTTCTTGCTTGATCATTGTTTCCAGTTGCAAAACTGTGTTGCCCTGTGCAGCCTCACCTCTCCGGGTTGTGCCACACCTAACTAACAAACCACTGTTGACCTCATCAGTCCAGGGCTGGGTGTGGTGTGTTCAGCTGTCCTCATAACTGTAGAGCAGGGGATCCCTTTTTCACCAAAGGGACAAATACACACACTCATGCACGTGCACACACACACACACAGAGCTCCCAAGTAGCTAAGAAGGAAAGGGTGTAACCTAAGCCCAAATTCTTAGGATAATGTCTTAAATCATAGTCCTGTCCCTGGACTCTTTCTCTAAATCAGAGTGCTCTCACTTTTAAATGAGGGAAGGAATTAGAGTCTAGAGCATATGTATCTCCATGAATAGAATCAGAAGATCAAAAATGGAAGGGACCAGTATCAAAAATGTCTTGGCTTGTTGTTACCTTTCCAAAAAAAAAAAGTGCATAATTTCCATGGTATCATTGTATGGTTCAGTGTGGTATTGAAAATAATAGTGTCAGGAATCGAACACAGGACCTCATGCTTGTCAGGCAGGTGCTGTGCCACTGAGCAATATCCCTGGCCCAATATTGGATATATTTTTGTAAAATGTTTTATGTATATTTTTGAAAGGTGGGAGCAGTTCTTAAAATTATCACCAACAAGCTAGACATGGTGGCACATGCCTGCTATCCCGGCACTCAGGAGGCTGATCCAGGAAGATCACCATGAGTTTGAGACCATCCTGGGCTACATAGTGAGTTCAAGGCCAGCTTAAACTATATAGTGACACCCTGTCTCAAAAAAAAAAAAATCACTAACTACAGCTACTGATTCATTCTGCTCCATTTTTCCAATGAAATGTGCATGAAATTCACCAACAAAATATAGCTCTTCAAGTACACTGGACCAAGGATAGGCTGGTGTCCTAGCAGAAGGACAAGCTATGATGCTTTTGGTGAGAGGAATCGGGGTAGATCTTCCCAACCCCTTCCATCTGTTCCACCCTCATTTGTCTTCTGTGTATCTATCTAAGCTTGATTGTCAGCTTGACTGGTTTGAGAGCTGCCTAAGGTACAAGTTTGGGTGTGCCTGGATGGGTCACAGAAGCGTGACCTCCAGATTCATGTCTGATATCTTTTGTACTCACTCATCTCCAATGCTGTTCCCCTGCTCTGCTCCCCAGACCCATGAGCTAAGCATCTT
>RJWT010020516.1:0-17943 GCA_004365215.1 Cuniculus paca
ATTCGTGGACCAGGTATCACTTATCCTACAAGCTTTTTATTTGATTACACTTTGAAGAGATTTACAGACTGTGGGATAATTGTTACCACATTTTAAACATCTGTAATGGAGAACTTCTGCCCATAACCATTTTCACTCATTTTCTGTTTACCATGTATTGTGGTTCTAATGTAATATAAGGTGGATAAACTTAATGCTGGATCTTAAGGATTGTTAAACCTGTGTAATAATGTTCAAGCTGTGAACTGTTAAGAGTAACATGCCTTGTATCTGAAAACCAGTTTAAAGAAATGTGTCTAGTTGCCAAGTTGACAAGGGGTGGAATGTTACTGTTGATACATTACGTCAACTTGAGAAGTTTAGAAGTTTAACTAAGAGACTCAGCAGGGAGGCAGGATCCTTACTTTGTAAACATCCTCATCCTGTGCAAGAGGAGAGCACAGAGATTTTGTGAGTGCTACAACCATGATGGGGGATGAGGATGGGGTAGCCTACTTACAGTATAAGGAAGGAGAAGACACTTGTTCTCTTCCCTTTTTGCTCTTACAGCTTTTGCTATCACCATGAACTGTTGCCCCTCTGCCATACCAACCTGCCTTGGAGCCAACTAATTATGAACTGAAACCTCCACAAACTGTGACCTAAATAAACCTTTCCTTCATTAATTTTGGATGTTGGATATTTTGTCTCAGCAATGAGAGAAAAGTAACCAAGACGCCATGTTAACTTTTATTAATGTTTAATATTCTTGGGGATTTGTTTCCATAAATAGAAATTGTGTGTGTGTGTGTTTGTGTGTGTGTGTGTGTGTGTGCACATGTGTGTGTGTGCCTTTGTATTAAAAAGATTGGGGGAAAGTACATAATGAAAAAACAAAAGTAGGGTTGGATATTTGAAAAGTTCTTTTCAGTTATCTCATGTATTTAAACCTTAAATGTATTAATGTCCCATGTGGAAAAAGAAGCATAAGTTACATCTCTGTTTTACAACTTTTCATCACTTAGATAAGGGTTATGACATGCATATAAGCATTACAGGATCCAGGAATATGCAATAAATTTCATATGAGTGATACAGATAATGGTCTATGCCAAAATAGTTTGTTGAAGGCTAACAAAAGAAAATCCTGATGATGTAGGAGGTCTGGTCAGTATTTGAACTATCTTGAATATGTCTTGTGTTCTAAATTATATTTAGTACATGATGTCAAAATGTTTAACTGTTGCAGATTCTCATGCTTAGATTTTAAATAATCATTCTCTGATTTTGTCTGATAACATTCAGCATCCAGCAAGAGAAGTAAGCCCAGAAAATGCATGTCTTTCATTCATTCAACAAATATCAAAGATCATCACAAGTAGTTAAGACTCTTAAGAGAAAAACAATTGGTAATTTGTGTATATCTTCAATGAAAATGGGTGTTTTACCAAATGCAACATAGTTATGGTCTAAGAATATCCATAATGAATTGGTCTAGCTCTTCTACATAGGTTGAAAGACATTGTACTATGTTTTGTGCTTTTTTCCCTGATTTTTGCACAAACATATTTTCTAAGTTCAAGTATCATGCCTTCTGGATTATATCTTCTAGCAATAATCATTTAACTTTTAGTTACCAAAGTTTATCCTTTTTTAATTTGGATACTAGGACCAGTTCTTATATAGCATGGAAAAATTTTCTGAAAATTAGAAAGTTACTGCATTACTTACTAAAACTCTCATTTATCAGCTCTGACTTGCCAGCATTGGGTTCAAAGAGACAGTGTTTTTGTATCTCCTGTAAATATCAGCAGTCCTCAATTTATAGAAAAGGAAAAAGAAAGAATAGAAAGTAGAGAAGAAAAGAAAAAAACAACAAAACATCCTAGTTCATAGGACTGACTATCTGGAGAAAGGATGAAGCCTGCCAGACATGATGATACATACCTATAATTCTATCTTCTAAAGAAGATTTACAGCTGTCTTACAAAGACATAGCTCAGTGTTCACACTGTGGTTGCTTGATCAAGTTAACATCAATGGGATAATAATATAAAGGATGCACATGATTTCTGGATTATATATTTAAAAAGATGTTACTTGCTCAGGAAGCGCTCCTCCCTGTTTCTTTAAGCACAAGTACAGAAGTATCAGAAGTGAAGCTTAGGCCCAGGACATTAGAATAATACCTGTGATAAAGCAGAACAAATGGAGAAAGAGATCCTGTGCAGCAAACATCCCATTGACCTAGACATTTTGACTCTTACATGAAAATAAGAAATAGTTCGTAAATTTTGATTTTATTTAAGCCCTTCCATTGTTTTCTCAGTTTTTTTTAACAGCCATTTGCCCTTTACCCTTCTAGTTAACACAGATGATTTTCATTCTAGAAAACCTACTTGTCTAGAACTGACTTTTTAAAAAGTTCTACATTTTATGTAAACATTTGCAGTACATGTAGTTTACAATTGTCTTGGGGAATGGTTACATGAACGTATTAAAGGATATTTCTTTTTCTCTCTTTTTTTTTCAATTCCCCTTTCCATTCCCTTCCTCTTCCTCCCTCTTCCTCCAGTTCCAGTTCCTCCCCTACGCTATTTTCTCATTCTTGTTATGTCATTCTTAGTTCATGTTATGGCACATAATGTTTACATTAATTGGAGTTATTAGGCATATCTGTCCACAGCATGCTACTCTGTCCATTTTTGTTGATTTAAAGTTATATAAAATTGATCAAACAGAGAGAATTATCACCATGAGTTATTTAAGCGATTGGTATTTTTTTATAGCAAATGTTTCCAAAAAATTCAATGTATTTCTGCATATTCACAAAAATGTTGAGGTTAAAAACCCATTGCTTTTTGTTTTACATCTGTCTAAAAATTATTAAATGAGTGATTAGCATGCAGCAAGTTTTTATCCATAAGCACATATATGTATGTATATAAATAACTTTTCATGATGGATATCTCATATAATTGTCCATATATACACTCCACAAACTGCCTGCAATTTACTTTTTTGCTTGGATCTAGAGCTGAAAAATTTTAATATGCATATAAAATTATCATTTATCCCACACCTAGGGACCTCACATTCCTACATTTAAAATTATCTTGTTTATTTGTGATACTATTTGTAGAATTCTCTTGCTAAATCTCCTGGCATGTTTTCTGCCAGGTAAACTAGTAACACAATCACCAAATAAAAGCTTAAAAATAAAATATAAAAGCTTGGCGGTTCAGGCTTGTAGTACAGCTACTCAAGAGGCTGAAACAGGAAGACTACTTGCAGCCAGGAGTTCGAGGTCAACATGAAACATATAGCAAGATTCCGTTTCTAAAAGAAGCAGCAAAAAAAAATGTTTTTGCTGTTGACAGGGAAAAAGAGTAGAATATGTACAACCAGCTGCGGAAAACCAGATTTGCGTGCTAAGATACAAGGAGAGATTTTGATGACATGAATGGACAAGCATAAAAAGCAACAGATCTACAAAAGCACTGAGGGAAAATAAAAGAGGCATAGAGATGCTCAACTCATGTTTTGCCTTCATCTATTTTGTTGTAGAAACTGAGGAAGAATCACTCTATATAGGAGACTGTGAGTTACTCTCTGCTACATGTCAGACTTCATGGGTAGATGATCCTAAGGTTATACATATTCTCAATCATTTTGATCTACGTTGATCTATTATGAGACACTGTTGTGAGCTTAGTTCTCCAGTCAGATTCGTGGAGGACATTGTCATGGGCTCTAGATCTTCAGTTGGACTCGTGCAGGACATTGCTGTGGGTTTCAGACTCTCAGCTGGATTCTCTTTGTCACTGCTGTGTGGATAGATCTCTGGCACTCTTCTGCGTTTGCCTCTTTGGGTGAATATTATAACATAATCCAATAAATTATGTGTCTTGTGTTAATGTATTCCATTGCAAACCCTGACTATAATAGTCATTAAATGAAGAATTGTAATAATATATATATTACAATATCCAGAACAAAGACATGGTCAAAGGAAATTGATGGCTTTGCTTTTATTTGCATAACTCTTATATGCAGTACTGTAATGTATAACAACATAAAGCTACAGTAATTTAATGTATAGTACAATCAACAAAATTACACTAGTGTATAAACAAGGTGTACTGTATAAAAAAGATTGAGGCTCTATAAACAAGCAGTACAGAACTGTAGAAAAAAAGACGGGTCATAAGTCTAAACAGTGCATCTTGGTCATAAGTTCAGTGATTAAACAGATAGGTCATTAAACAAGGGATATCCATAAGTGAAAGCATCCCAACTACTAACATTCTAAGTTTTTACTAGAATTGTGGCAGGTACTGGAGTAGCAAAGGCTTCAGAAGAGATCTGTTAAGTCTACTGAAACTATGAAATTGAATTTCAAAAGTCACCATTATTATAGAAAGCATCACGTTTACCATGACAGAAGTGCTTGTAGAATCAGTGTAATAGCACTTAAAAAAAAACTTAATGATCAAAATACATTACTATTTATTTATGCAGTTATCCTTACTAGCTGTGTAGTCAGGTTTTGATGAAATGCACTTGTTTTTCGAGGTTACAAATAATTTGCTATTGTTACTATCATCACTGAAATATGCAAATGATTCACATGGTTAATAAAGTACATTTTATAGAATATTCTAAAATGGGATGTATTTTATTTATTTGTGTGTCATTATGCTTCATTGGTAGGAGGAATAAGACTACACTTGCATCTAGCTACTGAGTAATCTAAGACAGTGCTGCATACATTTGAACAGCCCTCTTCAACAGAAAATAAAATAGTTAGGACTGTGACTGTGTGTATCAGAAAAATAGTGCAGTCACTGATGTCCTTACAACTCTGAGCCATTTCGCCAACAATATCAGGCCAACTCTACATGATAGATCCTTATATCTTTCCCTGAAGGATCCTTCACTTGTCCAAAATATTTATTTGGCAAGTGTTTATTGCACAGTTCTGTACATGACACAAGAGTAAGAGAAATGCAGTGTTAGTAGGCATCATGTTGTAATCCTATGTGAAGGTAGGTATTCACACACGTTACCCAAGTGTATTTTTCCATTACGAAGTATGAGTCATGCCTTAGCAAATGTTAAATAACTAGATGTACATGCCAGAGGTTTAAAGAGTACAGAAATAATAATGCCATTTCTTCTCTCCTCTCTCTGTCTCTCATGTACATACAGAGTCACACAAATACATACTTATTGTTAAACAGGAGGCAACTTAGGCAAAAATAATTCAGTGAATATTCCAAAAGGTGATACAAATAAAAAATTGTGACTCCCTTGTTTTGCATCATTCTTAATTTCAAGAGTAAGGTTGGAACTTGAGGGACAGGCCATGTGGCATTCATGGAATTCACCTAGGAGTGTCCATGAAGTAACTCAAGGAGATGACAATAATGTCAAAAGTTACTGAAACCTTAGGCCTATGTGGATGTTAGTTGCTACAGACCTGCCGCACTGACTACACAGTTTGGACAGTGTTTTATTTTGTTTTTGTTTCATTTTGCTTTTTGAGTCAGGGTCTTGTCACATAGTCAAGGATGGCCTTGAATTTTCTGTTACCTACTCAGGCCGCCCTGGCACTTGCAATCCTTCTGCAGTCTCTCGAGAGCTGGGATTACTGGCGAGGACCACCTCACCAAGGGAGATAACACTATTTTCTAATGTGAGGCCCACATGAAAAGTTCTGAGGCCAGCTGATTAATTTATAAGTGCTGAATTGTATCCCAGTTGACACACATATCCAACCTGAAGCATACATAGGGAATTCTATGAGATATACTTTTTAGCAAAGTGCAAACCAGGATTTATTTACATAACTATGGGTGGTGAATCTCCAAAGCAATAATGTGAAAATCAACTACCTTGTAAGTGTAATGGATTCAGTGTCACAAGAAATTTTGGAATGAATACAGTGAGCTAAGATTCTAAACACATGGAAGGAGAAACAGGGAATTAACCTGTTTTAAGTGTAGACTTCCAAGACATGCCATTTTGAATTCCTACGCTGTGGCAGTTGTGTTCTTTTGGTTTAGCCTTCAGTTCCTTTCTTTCCCCCAATTGCCTGATGCCTATTAAGCCTCTCAGAGTTCATTCCTCCAAGAATTGTGCCACTTAAAAGCAATACATTCCTTCACATAGCCTAATTTTCATATAAAACTCATAAGATTATTTCATTGAAATATGTTAGCCAAGTTTTTTTTCCAATTCCAGACTGGACTTACCCCTATAATACTTATTATTTTTAAAATCAAACAAAACAAAACTAACAGTAATCATATTCTGGTAGCTTTTCTTCCATTCATAGTAGAATTTTCTTTTCTTTTTTCTTCTTGTTTTTTTCCTACTAACCCCTTTGTCCTCTACTCCTAGGCAATTCCACTATCAGTTGCTTTGTTCAGCTCATATCATAAAGTATAAGGACAATATCCTAAGTTCTTCTGCCAAATACTTCTGTTAAGGATATAGAACTTGTTTCCCCATTTGAGGTGTATACATGTGTTTGTACAAAATTTTGGCTGCTCTGTATTATTGATATCACCAAACTTGAATCTCATTACAGCCCATAAGATAATTTAAAAGTTGGATCAACCTAATTTACACCCCAAATTTTACCAACACTTTTATATGACTAGTTTTCAAAATAATGATTCAAGCACTATAATATTACAAGCTATAAATATTAGCCTTGTAAAATAGGCTTTTTGAAATTACTATTACTCTAGACATTAATTATAAAGTACAATATCTGAGTGACTAAACTTAATTTTTCAATGTTTGGTTTAATGATTTGACTTAACTAAAAGATAGAATTTTGTAAAGTCAGTTTCTATTACTCCTCAAAATGCAGAAATTTATGGTTTTACAACTGTCTATTTTACCTAAATATGTTCGCAATTAGTTTTTGTTGACAGGAGCTGGAAATATTTTTCTCTTTTGAGAAATGACCATGTTTTAATTACTTTTCTTTTTACTGAGACAAAATATGCAACACCCAAAGTTAAAAAAGGAAAGGTTTATTGTAGCCCACTGTTTGTAGAGGTTTCACTTCATAGTCAGCTGACTCCAAGGCAGTATGGCATTGCAAAAGGACATAGCAGAGGAGAAACAGTTCATGGTGGGCAGAAGGCAGCAAAACAGTGAAGCAGTGAAAAAGCAGCAAAAGACAAGCAGTCCTCTTTCTTCCCCTTATGTTCTGTCCAGGTTGTACACCCTCAGGGTGGGTAGCACTTACACCAAGGATGGCCCTTCCCATTATCTTCACCCTGCACTATGTCAGACCAATCGTTGGACTAATTCAGTAATCACACATCCTTGATCTCAGCGTCACACACCCCAGATCCAGTCACCGCTGAAAAGCTGCACCCATAACTGCATGAGGTTTTGGAGGGACATCTAGAAACAAACCATAACAAGCATCATACTTAAGAAAAGCAGATTCACTTGAATACATAAGTTAAACAGATTTATATAAATAGTTATACTGTGTTATTCAGCATCAACAATTTTACACTATAATTACTCCTCCTTCTTAATATATTAGTATTATTATTATTTCCAAATATCCTAAGTTTAATCTTCTGTAACATGTTATTGTTTTCTTAAATTTTCCTTTTAAAGAAGTGATTCATGAAACTTAATCATTTTATGTTGATTTTACATTGCATCCTGGAGGTTGCATTTAAACTGACTCTCAGTATCCTTATAAATTCAGAGAATAGGTTGTCTTTTAGTAGACTGGAGATAATGAGTAAAAAAGAAAGGAATTCATGAATAGCAATATCATTCGCTATACACTGTGTGTCCCTAAATCCCTGAATTCCTAAAGAATTCAGAAAAAACAAAGAAATGAGCATAAAAAAAGAAAAGAAAGCAAAATAAAACCTAGCTCATCTCACCATTAATTTAAATTTACAGGAGAAAACAATTAAGTTTACTAGTAATCATAATAGAAACATTATATCATCATTCATTTTTGTAAAATATAGCTTACTAAGTTGTTTTCATTTATAATTAACCTCTGATTATTCCTTATACTGGTAAATTAATAAAGCACAGAGAAAATGAACTGAAAAAGTTCAGACATCCACTTTATTCATTTATTTTTACTTCACTTTGAGTTAAGAAAGGTTTGAGCAATTTCACTGAATGTTTTTGTATTTCTTCCTCAACGCTTTCTGTGATATTCTGATTTATCTTCCCTCCTTCCTGTACTTGCTCCCTTCCTTTCTCTTTCTTGCAGTCTTCCTGCAGACACTCCAAGACTGAGATTACAGACATCTGCCACTATGTTAGGCCAGATTATTTCTTTATTGAATAAATAAGTATCAAGTCATGCTTTTGCAATCCTTATGGTTCACACCATGGATCAGAGACATTCTGATGGACAGGAAATCCATGCTTTTTTGTTTCTCTTAGGATCAGATAACTAATTTGTCTACCTGAGAAATGCTACTAGTTACCTTAAAAATAGCTGTTTTCTCCTTCTTTGCTTCGAACAAAAGTCTGATTTTTTTTTTCAAAAATGCCAGTTAAGCACAGTCACGTTCTCAGCTTCCTTTACCTGTTGACCTCTTGACCGTTTTCCTTTCTCCTTGTCAGAAGCATCTATTTTGGTGTCAGAATAATGAAAAGCATTGCCTAAGCATAGCAGAAGACATCTATGCAAGATTTGGGTATTTCATGAACTCTTTAGACAATGTCAGACCCTAGAAAATCATGATGTAGGGGCAGGAGGGTATGGAAGGCAGTTGGTATCAAAATTGTGAATTATTTTTTGTTGCTGCTAATTTAGGAATAAAAATAACTTTTTATCCACTCTGAAAGTTTCATTAGAAAATTAAGTTCTTTTACGTAGTATGTCTTGTAATTTGAAACAAACATATACCACTAGGTCATTTTTTTTTTAAAGAATACAACCAAACAAATAAAACAGAGTAGAGTCAATCACTACAAAATAATGAACATGGTACATGACTTCTAAACAGGGTAAAAAGCAATCTATAATGGCTACCATAATACCTTTTGTTATCTGCAATATATATTTATCAGGGATAAATAAAATCAAACAAAATAGAACAAAATAAAACCAGTAAGAAAAAAACAAAACAAACAAAGCAGAACAATGTAAGCAATACAGAGCTTCAAGATACTAGTAAAACAGCAGTGATTTCCATAATGCTTCTTGTTATCTTCAAGATAGTTGCCTACACCTTCAGACATATTACAATCAAACAACACAGAATAGAGTAAAATCAATTAAAAAAAAACAATACAGGGTTTCTAAACAAGATAATTGGACATACTTAATGGCTGCAGTTATATATTTTGTTATCTTTAAAATAGCTGTCCAAAACCTGCACATCTTAGTTTTTATTGCTGAATATGTAAGCACAGATACACTAAAAGGAACTTAAAAGTTCGTTTTATATTAAAAATGCAAAATAGAAAGTTCAGAGACAGAGTGTACCATCTGCAGACTTTGACAAATTAAGTCCGTTTTTCTGATTTAAAAGCCTCAGTCTGGGTGTACTTAATAATTTTATTTTTACTCTAATTAAATAATGTTGATCAGTTGAAATAAAATTTCCTTTTCCTAAGATGCATTTAAAGTTAATTTCAGTACCTACCCCCACTACTTTCTAAGAAAGACAGTACATGCCTTGTTATTCAGGCCAGCTTTGGTAGTGTTTGAATTATCTTATAGTTCAGGGAGTTGGTGGGTTTTAAGTGGATACTCCCGCTATGGGAAATAGCTGCTGTTTTTTTTACCATATTTTCTCTGATCATCCACAGATAATTAGTTCTGCCTGACAAAGCACATCACAGGGGACAGCTCCATAGCTTTCAGGAGTGTCTCAGAAGTGTTTTCCTTATGGCTAATTCTTCCTGAACCTATTTAAAATTATTTCATTATAATTATTATTCCTTATCCCTTGTCCACATTATAAATGCAGGCAGCCTTAACAGTATATATAGCAGATATCTGCATGTCGTCTTTTTAATGCTTCTAGATATTTGCAGAGCAGGATATTGGGGCATTAAAATAATAACTTTGCTTTGTAGACCCTCAGCGTTCACATTCATGTGATTGGTGCCCAAGTCCCAAATATATTACCTCCCACTTTTCTTTACAAAAACTGATTTAACATGAAAGATAACAAATCTCTGCCCTTTAGAAAACATAATATATACAAATCATAAATGAAAGTCTATAGTATCAATAAAGTATCAATAAAATTGGTAAAATCTAAAACACTATTGAATAAAAATGTAACCTCTATTCAGTAAAATTTTTCAAGATTGAGCAAAAGCCTTCTATATTAAATATCTATACACATTGTGAAAAATAACACAATTAAAATATATTAACATGTGAAAATGTAGTATTTACAAGTGAAGAAATGTGGCAAGAAAATCTATTGAGTCTGATAATTAATCACGTTGAACAAAACGTTTATCAACATAGTGATGCTCTGTTTTAAACTCTAATGGCTCTTTTTCGATTTTTCTCCTTTTCTCACTTTCCTCTTTAACTCTGGACTCTTAGAACTTTAGTCTCTGTGAACTCTCCAGGTACTTCCTTTGCAGAGCTCATCTATTCAACTCTTAAAATCTATGCCAATTACTCTCAAGACTGTAAAGAGACAACAGGGAAACTTAAGTTACAAGAAGTACTTTTTCTTATCACCTAGCAGGAAATTCTATTTGTATATGTTGCTGTCACTCCTGGCACAATATGTGCTGAAACCAACTTAATAACTTTTTTCCCAAATGAATGTTACCACCAATTTATCACCAAACTTATTTTCACTGAGAAATAGGTGGCATCAATTTATCTTCTCTATTTTCCTCTCCATCTTCTGAACTTTGTTCCCGAATTCATCTCAGTTCTCTTCTTAACATTCTTCTAGGGCCATTGCCACAACACTGCTGAGGTTTTTCCCCTTAAGCATAAATAGAGATAATACATTCCTCTGCAGCTATGGATGTTCTGGTTACTCAGATATAACCAGTGAGATACGTTTAGGATTTTTCTTCTGCATGGTCTACTTCAGTATAAAGTCTCTCTTCTCTCATGAATTCTTAGTAACATCTGCCTCTCCCCCACAGTCTTGACTTCATGAAACTCTTCTGGTTTCCTTACATTTGGACAACTCCTTTGCAGTCTTCCAAAGTGCTGGTGGTCCTCAGGAGGAGTAGAAGAGCTAAAAGGAACATTACAGATGGTGGACAAATTATACCATCTCTCTGTGCATCATTTCCTGTTCTATAAAATGAGGATAATAGCAGTATAGATGTCATAACTTTAACTGGCTTTATCTGTGTTTATTAACTCTACGCTAGATCACTCTCCTGAATACCAGTAAGTATTTCCAATGCCACAATGGAGATTTTTGCTGAGATCTTTCACATGTACCCTATACCCTTTGTTCTCCACTAATCTTTTTACACACTCTCCTTCTCTCTCTATGCTTCCCTTTCCCCCCTTTTTAAATACTTTAAGTTATCCTATAAATTCTACTTCCCTATAGCTATAACGTAGGCGATAAGAGCCTATGCTCAGCGAGAACACAGCAGTGGTGCAAAGGGCGTGAGTAAACAGCTTCCTAGCAGCAGAGAAAGGGACTGTATTCGGGACCTTAAAATGGCTACAGAGATATTGGAGATGCTTTGGATATTATATATTGCAACTGGCTTCTTGTCTTTTGTTTTTCTAGTGTTGAGCATATAGAGTAGTAAGCATTGCATATCTAAAATATAGGTTGCTTCTGGGAGTGAACAAAACACATAGATAATAGAGAAATGAACAAATAAGTAAATAAATGATGCTATCCATGCTTTCTGAAAATTTTACCCCCTGGCATTTCAGAGGGGGTGCAAATTTGTAACCACTACAAAGTCCTCTAGTCTTGGTAAATAATACCAAAAATAAGTTTCGTAATATTGTTGAGGCAGCGTTCTCGTATTATTAAAAGGATGATAAGCAATTACATTCCATAGGGATATAGATTTGGATACTTCTAAGAAAAATTTTAAATTTGGTAACCCTGCAGATACTTAAGAATGCAGTTCTAAAGATCAGTGATGTTTTTCTTGATTTTAATACATGTATCAGCACATGACATTGGCCTGACTTTGTGACCCATGTGTATAATCTACTAGGCTGAGTCAGGAGGATCAGAAGTTCAAGCCCACCCCAGTGATTTATGGAGACCCTGTATCAAAGTTTATGAATAAATAAATAATTAAAAGTGCTAGAGATGTAGCTCAGTGAGAAGGCCCTGGTTTCAATCTCTAGTATAAGAAAATAAAACAAAAATAAAAAAACATATCACTTGTACCCCCCAAATATACAATTATTATTTGACAATTAAAAAATTTAAAAAAGAACAAAGTCAGAGCTGTTTTTGCTTATTTATTCTTAACAATGTTTAGGCCTTTGTTGCTCTTTCTGGTTTTTATCACTTGGAAAGATTCGGGGTCTTTGCAGACTGTATAACTGAATTACTATTTTTTTAAAGCAAAATAGTTAAACCTACCTACTGATATATACCCCATATCACACTGGACTGAGAAATGGGGGTGATTCCCAGTTAACTGATAAACACAAATTAGGTACTCAATTTTCACAGGGAATACTATTTCTACTGCTTGAATGCTTAATGTCTAAAGTAGAGGGATGCTTACTAACAACACTCTCTATCAGCACTTTAGGAACTTGTCAAAGAATCCAACCATCATTTGACTGTTATCCAATGCCTGAGCAAAACTTCTTTCAAGGGTTGATATTTACATATGTGCAGGGGACACATTAACTGTCCATTACTCTAGTTTCTCTAAAACAACCCTGGGGTGATAGAACATAGAAAATAGCATCCTGAAGAAATACTGTGAGTTGAGATTTGATATTAGTTCTTCAGTTTTTATAGAAAGGTGATATTAAAATATTACTTTGCAATTCTTCTTTATCATAAAAGAATCATTACAAGGATCTAAGAAATAATCTCCTTTAAGATCTTAGCATTAGAAAAAGTTAATCTTCCTTAGTAAACTTGCATGGTTCCTTTAAGAGTCAATGAGAACAAGGGTTCAGAGTTAATTTAATATTTTGTGAGGGAACTAACACATGGCAGATACTGGAGTCATTGATTTCCCTGTGACTGTTGAAGAAATTCTGTTTTATTAAAAATTTTTAAAAACTTCTTAAGGTAGTACATTTTTAAAAAATAGAAAGAATGTAATAAGATCAATAAAACATTAGTTTTGTTTTAGCCTGAATTTAAATATTAAGAATCTTTGCATATGGTATGTATTAATTCTACCATAAATTATGGGTTTGAATAAAAAATACGATTCTGATGTTTTGCACAGTAATATTGACATTGCTTCTTTTAGAAGCAAATGGAACCACAAGGTTCCTTTGAATATGCTTTAAGTCACTTTAAAAATATTTCAGTGATGAGATTCATATACTTTTTTTACTTAATATACATCCTACCCCTTGCTTGAAGAATTTAAAAAGTAATTCTGTATATTGATAATTTACAAACAATGAAATATTTTAAAATAGGCAAAGGGTTATTTTCCTAACAGAATACATTTTTCAAAATGACATACAAATATGCATTTAATAATTATTTAAATTTCACTCAGTTATATGAGTTGTCAATTTAAATGCTTAAATTACCTATCTAATCTAATCTAATGTATTTAACTACTTGAATGCTGCACTTGTCAATTCATTGTCATTTCCACTTGATGAAAAAAGTACATTGTAGGTAACATTTCAACCAGAAAAATACTATGATAGATTATGCTTTAAGATTTTAATGAAGAGCCTCTGCCCAGGTACCTCCAAGCAGTGTACCAGCTGCAGGTCTGGGCCTGGCATGAGCTACAGGTACATACAGCAAATTTTACCTAACTGTGCAGCTTGAGACCTTGTTAGCAGCCTGGTAGGGACCTGTGCAAACTCCACCATCAGCCTAGGACATTCAGAGCATCCCTGGGGTCTAGCCTGGGCTCTGCCCAGCCACCCTGGAGCAACATAGCAGCCACAGCTCTGGGCCTAGCACGAGATACAGGCACACACAGCAAATTTCACCTAGCCTTGCAGCTTGGGACCTTGCTAGCAGCCTGATAGGGACCTGCATGAATTCCATCATCAGCCCGGGACGTTTGGAGCATCCCTGAGGTCTTGCCTGTGATATGCCCAGCAACAGATCAGCCCCAGTGGTAGTCTTGGCTGGAGCTGAGGGGTGCATTGTGAAATTCACCTAGCCTTGGAGCCTCTTAACCGTGCATGTTGGATTCACCTATCACAGGGGAATACAGGAAAATGACAAAGCGAATAAGCAAAATGCACTCTTACACCTCCAGCCCATCCCAAAAAAGCATAGAAGAAAGTATAAGCCACACACCTGAAACTTCTGAAATGATAGCAACAGAAGTAAAGAAACAACTCCATGAAGATTTAAAGGAACTGAGATTAGAAATGATTTCCCAGGTAAACCAAGAGATGATAAATGTAATGAAAGAAATGCTAAATACAACTAAAGAAGATATACTTGGAAAAATATCAGAGCACTGCAAAAGGATGGAAATCTTGAATGAACAACATGAGAAATAATTAGAATACATGAAACAGATTCAAAGAGATATCCACGAAATCAAGAATGCCATTGAAAGCTGGCAAAGCCGTCTCAATGAATGTGAAGATAGATTTTCAGGCCTCAAAGACATGATTGCAGCTAGCAAGCAAGAAAGGAAACATCTTTTAAAAATAACAAGGAATCAGGAAATAGCAATTCAGCAGTTGCAAAGTGATGCAAAGAAAAGCAATATAAGACTGATAGATGTAAATGAAAAAGAAGGAGAAAACACAAATGATATAAAATCACTATTTAAAGAAGTCATAGCTCAAAATCTCCCAAACATGGGAAAGGAAACTGACATTCAGATAAGTGAAGCATACAGTACTCCAATTAGCAACAACTAAACTAAATCAACACCCAGACATATAATAATCAGCATCCCAGAAATTCAACATAAGAACAGAATATTAAAAGCTGTGAGAGAAGAGAAGCAAATCACCTATAAAGGAAAGCCCATCAGAATCACAGAAGACTTCTCAACACAAACAATGAAGTCAAGAAGAGCATGGAGTGGTGTATTTCAAGTCCTAAAGGAAAGCAACTTCCAACCTAGACTGATGTACCCTGCAAAACTAGCCTTCAAAATTGATGGAGAAATAAGATACTTCCATGACAAAGAGCAGCTGAAGAACTTCATGACCACACAACCAACCTTGCAAAGAATAATGAAAGATACTCTAGATAGACATGAAATACCTACAACCTTAAAAATATCAACAGAAGAACACTAAGCAGGGCAAACAATTAAGTAGAGGGAAAAGGTAAAGAAACCACTGCAGAAAGATAACATGACTAAAACAAGCCAATATATATCAGTTATAATCATTAATGTAAATGGCCTCAATTCACCAATCAAAAGGAACAGACTTGCAGAATGGATTAAGAAACAACATCCAACCATATGCTGTCTACAAGAAACCCATCTAACCCAAAAGGAAATTCATAGACTGAAAGTCAAAGGATGGAAAACAATACTCCATGCAACAGGAACGCAAAAAAAAGCAGGGGTAGCTATTCTGTTTGCAGATGATGTGAACTTCAAACAAATAATGGTCACAAGAGATAAAGAAGGTCACTACATACTGGTTAGGGGAAAATTCCAAGAGGAAGAAATAACAATCTTAAATATATATGCACCAAATATAGGAGTACCCAACTATATAAAACAAAGATTAATAGAAATGAAAAATCAAATAAGCAATAACAGAATTATAACGGGAGACCTTAACCCACCCTTGACACAAAGAGACAGATCCACTAGACAGAATATCAGCAAAGAAATAACAGCACTGAATCAAACTTGTGAACAAATGGACCTGGTAGATGTCTACAGTTTTCCACCCAACAACATCAGAGTATACATTCTTCTCAGCTTCACATGGTACATTCTCTAGAATAGACCATATATTAGCCCATAGACCATGCTTAAGTAAATGCATAGGAATCAAAATTGTCCCATGCATATTATCTGAGCACAGTGCCATAAAACTGGAAATTAATGACGAGAGAAACTGCAAAAATCCGGTAAACACATGGAAATTAAATAATACACTCTTGAGAAATCAGTGGGTCACAGAGGAAATTAAAGAAGAAATTAAACAATACCTACAAGCAAATGAAAATACAAATACAACTTACCAGAATCTGTGGGACTCAGGGAAAGTAGTCCTCAGAGAGAAATTTATTGCGGTGAATTCCCACATCAGGAAAATGGAATGAACACAAACGATCTGATATTACAACTCGAACATCTAGAAAAAGAACAGCAAGCCCAACCCAAAGCCAAAAGAAGGGAGGACATTGTAAAGATCAGAGCAGAAATCAATGCAATTGAGTCAAAGAAAACAATACAAAGAATCAACAAATCAAAGAGCTGATTCTTTGAAAGAATAAATAAAATTGATAAGCTCCTAGACAACCTTATTTAAAAAAGGAAAGAGAAAACTCAAATCCATGCAATAAGGAATGAAAAGAGTGAAGTCACTACAGACCCTGTGGAATTACAGATCATCAATACCTACTTTGAAACTCTTTACTCTTATAGGTTTGATAACACAGAAGAAAAGGACAGATTTCTAGAAACATATCAATTACCAACACTGGATCAAGGTATGTAAAACTACCGAATATCCAAATTTCAGTTAAGGAAATTAAAAATGTAATTAGAACCTTACCAACAAAGAAAAGTCCAGGTTCTGATGGATTCACAGCTGAATTCTACAAGAAATTCAAGGAAGACTTAATGCCAACACTCCTCAAACTCTTTAATGAAGTTGAAAGGGAAGCAAGTTTCCCTAACTCATCCCTGGAAGCAAGTATTACTCTAATACCAAAACCAGAGAAAGACTCAACCAAAAAAGAGAACTACAGGCCAATCTCCATAATGAACATTGATGCAGAAATCCTCAATATAATACTGGCAAACAGAATGCAGCAAGTCATTAAGAAGATTATACACCATGACCAAGTGGGATTCATCCTAGGAATGCAAGGATGGTTCAACATACACAAATCAATAAATGTAATACACCATATCAATAGAGCCAAAGATAAGAATCACATGATCATTTCAATAGATGCAGAAAAAGCTTTATAAAGTCCACCACTCATTCATGATGAGAACTGCATGGAAAAGTGGAATAGATGGTCTTTACCTCAGTATGATAAAAGCCATTTATGGCAAACCAACAGCTAGTATCACATTAAATGGTCAAAAACTGAAAGCTTTCACTCTAAAATTGGGAACAAGACAAGGAAGGCCATTATCACCACTCCTATTCAATATAGTGCTGGAAACATTAGCCAGAGCAATTAGACAAGAGACAGAAATAAAAGGAATAAGGGCAGGAAAGAAAGAAGTTAAGTTATCACTATTTGCAGATGACATGATACTCTATGTAGGAGACCCTCAAAACTCCATTGAAAGACTTCTGGATGTCATAACCAAATTCAGTAATGTAGCTGGATACAAAGTCAATACTCAGAAATCAATAGCATTCCTGTACACAAACAACAAACTCAATGAGAGAGAAATAAGAGAAGCCATACCTTTCACAATAGCATCCAAAAATATGGAATACTTAGGAATCAACAAAGGAAGTAAAAGAGCTATTCAATGAAAATTACAGTACTCTGAAAAAAAGAAATCAAAGAGGATCTCAGAAAATGGAAAAATATTCCATGTTCATGGATAGGAAGAACAAACATTGTGAAAATGGCCATCCTCCCAAAATTATTATACAGATTTAATGCAATTGCCATCCAAATACCATTA
>RJWT010020517.1:0-17942 GCA_004365215.1 Cuniculus paca
GTTTAGCATCTGTGATAGTTAACTGATTGTCAACTTGAACAAGAACTAAATTGGGTCCGCAAGCCTCTGGGTGTGACTGAAGGGATTTACTGAAGACAGACGACCCACTCTGGGTAGGCTTGTTACCTGAATGGAATAAAGGGGAAACAAGAAGCAATTCTTGCTTCTGTTTCTTTGTAAGAACCTCCTTCACTTTGGACATCATCACCTGGCTTCCAGTGCAGACCCTTCAGCCTCCTGATATGGACTCACATGGGACTGTACAGTGAGCTCCACATCTTCAATCTTCAACTGGATCCTTCGGATCTCCAGCACACAGACAGCCCATCAGCATTCTCCCACACCTGACTCTGCAGGCAGCCATTGTAAGCCTATCTTGTAAATCAATGCATTTATGTATTTTGCACTAAATCTGTTTCTCTGGTGAGCACTGACTAAAACAGCAGCGCATAAGCCCACATGATCATCTGGTTTTGAGCTGATACTGTGGTTCCCAGATTCTTTTGGGCCGGGGTAAACTGATGTTTCAATGCCCTGAGATTCTGAAGGAGAAAGTTTGGAGTGCAGCTCAGGAATACACATTCTTATCACCACTAGAACTGCCTTTCATGTGGGTGCTCCACAGAGTTCTTCCTGAGAAACCCTGAGCTGGTGGACTGGTCTGACTGTTGCTAAGTTGCTGGGTCTTTGTGTCAAATAAGAATTGAATTTCTCTGATGACTGTGCTTGTGTACTCTGAACCCACAGCTAGCTCTTCCATCCAAGAGAATACATCCAAGAAGGTCAACATATATTTAATAGCAGTAGAAGAATTCAGGTGGATATTTTTTTTTAAAAAAACTTAAATTTATCTGAACCAAAGAAAGAAATTTTTATTTGGAAAAGATTCATCAAGTACCCAGAAGAATTAATGAATTAAAACTGACATCTAGAAAGAATCTGGTGAAATATGTATGTTAAATTCCAACAGTATAAATATACAAATTCTGAAAAATTCTGGGAAGGTAAAGGGGAGACGAGAAGAAACTATATGCCGAAGAATGAGAAGCAGGTCACATCAGACTTCTGTGTCAACCTGAGAGGACCATGAGACAGCATCCTAGCAATGCTGAGAATATTGAGACAAAGCATTATTTAAGTTGAACAGCAAATTATCCACTTTTTACCAAACCGATGGACCTATTTTGGAAGACTGACCTAAGTATAACATCAACAAAGAAAAATAATATATAGAGGAAAGAGGATAGTGAAAGATATAAGAAATAATACTTAGAAAAGAAATTAGCACCACAGATGTCATACTTTTAGTGTAAATAGTTATTGGTTGTTGACAAATGACAAGGTCACAATACATTGGCCCATGTGGAGGTAGTGGTCTCAGAAAATAATGAGGAAACAAAATTCTACTAAGATTTGGTTTTGTTGGGTGAGATGAATGGTCATATACATGGTCATTAACTCCAGATATTGGTAGAAAAAGATAAGTTCAAAAATGTTGCTTATATTTTTTATGGCAGGCATTAGAAATTAAGATTTACAACTTTGAAAGTATCAGAGCAAGAAAATATCATTTGAAGAAAAAGCAAAACTAGTAAATACCAAAGAAACAAACCACAAACTAAACAGAAACAAAAAGAATACATGGTTCATTAAAATATAATTACAATGGAATGATTCTATCTTAAAATATCAGTAGTTGCATTACTTGTGAATGGATAAATTTACCTTTTAAAAGCATGTTCCTTAATTGAATGATGATGATGATGATGACCTAGCCCCATGTTACTTTTCATAAACATACCTGGAACCAAATAACAGAGGTCTAAGTATAAAAAGATGGAAAAATTACATGACAAATGTCAATTATAAAAGAAAACATTTCAATATTCATATAAGATCATATTAAAAGAAATGTATCTGATATAACAAAAAGACTTGCATATACATTAAAATTCTTCAAGGAGCTCTTATGATTATGACATTTTATGCAAATAAAATGTTTAAAATATATGTTAAATAAAAACTTTTAGAGATATAAGGAGAAAGTGGCAAGTTCTCTAATCAGAGATGGAAACTTCAATGCAAAGGACCTAAAACAGATAAATTAAGTGGACAAAAATGAAGTAAAGTTATAGTGATTCAAATAACTTAACTTAAAAGCCTGATTATATATCCTTATATAGATGTAAATTATATTCTTACTGGATATAAATGTATTGGGTATATATAATGCCCCTTAAACACAAAATGTATATTTTTCAGATTCTAATGAAACATTTTTAAAGCTCAATAAAATCAAGAAATCAATAATCTAAATTCCTCTGGCCACAGAAAATTAAAATTAGAAATTAAATTAAAAAGGAGAACAAATAAATTCTCTTACTTTTAAAATTAAAAACAGAGGGCTGGGGATTTAGTTCAGTGGCACAGCGCCTGCCTGGCAAGAGTGAGGTCAAGTTCAATTCCCAGTACAAAAACAAACAAACAAACAAAAACAAAATTAAAAATGGAAACAAATAACTTTTATTATTTATTTTATGAACAATTAATTTCTCATATGCCAAATGTGGTAGCACACAACTGTAATCCCAGAACTCAGGAGGCTAAGGCAGGGGGATCACTGCAAGTTTAAGGCCAGCCTGAGCTACAAAGTGAGTTTAAAATCAATTTCAACTGCATAGTGAGACCCTGTCTCAGAAAAAAAATACAGTGTGATGAAGAAGCATGGGTAAATTTTGAAGACATGATGTTTACTACAATTAGTCCCAAAAGACAAATATTACATGACATTACTCATATCAGGTATTTAGGATATTCAAATTTATAGAATGAAAGAGTGGAATGGTAGTTGACAGTGGTTTAGAAAAAGGAGAAATGGGAAGTTACAAGTCAACAGGCATAAAGTTTCAGGCAAGTGTGATAAATTCTAGAGACCTGCTGCTTTACATTGAACACATAGTTAAGAAAAATGTATTTAATACATACTTAAGCAGTTGTTAAGACCATGGATTTCATGTTGTGTTCCTACCACAATAAAATGAGAAACAGTATTTAAAAAAGAAATTAAGGAATATATAAAATTCTTTCCATAAATTTGGAAATTTAGGTAAAATATATATTCTTATAGAACTGATCAAATTAATCAAATAAAATCTATAAAATTTTAAAAGACCAATAATGAAAAAAAATCAAAAAAGTGTCAAAGTGCTGTTTTTGTATAAAACTTTAGACTTAAGAGTTTTAAATATAGCCTAAAAAACTTGAAGAAATAGACAATTTCTTACGCTTTACAAACTCTTTCAGAGCACTAAAAATTATTGAAAACTACTCATATGATACAAGCATGGCACACAAGGATAAAACTGTAGGCCAGTAGTGGTGAACTTTTGGCATGCATGTCACAGTGGGCTGTTTACCACTGGTAGCTCTAAAAGGTTTGCCATTACTGCATAGTCCAATATTGCTTTCTATACAGATGTTTTCAGAAGAATGATGTATCATTACCAACTAAGATTGTTTTTAAAAATTTAGGATATGGAATGTTTGGAAATATGTGAAACTTATTCTTTGAATAAAAGAGCAAAATTATATAGGGATTCAGTGAGGGGAGATTTAATAAAATTAACACTATTTAAATTGACATAGACTGGGCATGGTGGCACATCCCTGTAATTTCAGCACTCAGGAGGTTAAGGCAGGGGGATTTCTGTGAGTTTGAGGCCAACCTGGACTACAAAGGGAGTTCAAAACCAGACTGAACTACATAGCAAAACCCTGTCTCAAAAATAAATAAATATTTTCCTGTTGTCAAGTCCATTGTCAAGGTGAAGGAACAAAATACAATCTCAGACTGCCGACCCATACAGAATAAATACAGGAGACAAAGATACAGTAGAAATTGGAGATCACACACCTAAAATTTCTGAAAAGATAAAAACTGGAGTAAAGAAGCAACTTAGTTTTCATATTGTTTGGGTGATTTTACATGCTTATGTCTGATGGTCTGGACAGCTATCTATTTTGAAGATAATAAGGGGCATTATGGTAGCCATTGTTAATTTCCTATTATCTTTCTTTGAAGTCCTGTATCATTATCATTGTTTTGTTTGGTTTTATTTTGTTTTGTTTTGTTTGATTTTATTATGTCTGATGATATGGGCAGCTATATTGGAGATAACAAGATATATTATGGTACCCATTTTTGATTTCCTATTATCTTGTTTTGAAGTTCTGTATCACTTTCATTGTTCTGCTTTGATTGGCTTTATTCTGCTTTATTTTGCTTTATTTTTTTGGTTTTATTCTCTTTAATATAAATAAATAAATAAATACCCCCAACTGGACAGGCTCAGTGGGTCAACAGGAGTTTTGGCAACCCATCTTTCCACCTGGAGGACCTCGATGGCTATCAAGAATCCAGGTGAGACCTCCTCTCACCTAGAGGACCTCAGCAGGTCAGTGGAAGAGTAAGTGAGCTCTATCCCCATCTGGAGGAAGTTGGCTAGCCAGCTAGAGTATGGGTGTTGTAGATTTTATATAGGTGGCCCCCCACAAGCTCACGTAGTCATGGAAGCAGCCAAATCTAGCATTTGTGATTGATTCATTGCCAAGTGCTGGGTTAAGTGCTGGGATTAGTGCTGGGATTATTGGTGTGAGTGCTGCACCCATCCAGGGGTGGAACCTGCATACTGTATAAGGGAGAGAAGAAGGCATGCTTTTGGGGTCTCTTTTGCTGCTCTTCTGGTCTCTTTTGCTCTTGCTGCTTGTGAGCTGCCATGATCAACTGCCCCCTCAGCCATGTCACCCTTCTTTGGAGTCAACTGGGTATGGACTGAAACCTCCAAAATGTAAGAAATAAACCTTCCTTTCCTTAATTTTGGGTGTTGGGTATTTTGTCTCAGCAACCAAAGAAAAGTAACTAAGACAGAATTTGGTACCAGAGGAGTGGGGTCATTGCTGTGACTGTACCTGACCACATGGTTCAAGAGCCTTTGGGCATGGCTTGTGAGAAGAGTTTGGAAAGGTTCAGAGATGTCGCCTGTATGCATAGAGCTGGAACAGCTTACACTGCTCTGTAAGGGAGATTCTGTTCAGAGCTCAGGAAATCAGAAGGCTGATAGAGAGCCTGTCAGTAAAGACCAGGTTTGGGAGGTTTCTGCTGGAAAGAAGGACTGCATTGGTTGTTGGGCTCCACATGATGTGTCCTATGGCTTGGCAGAAAGTTTGTCTGCATTTTTTTCTTGCCCAGAAACTTTGCCTGAGACTGGGGATGGTGGGCTGATTAATCTGGCAAAAGAAATTTCAAGGCAGTTGAGGCTGTGGCATGGTTATTGTTGGGGGCTTTTAGCCAGATTTATGTTGTGAATCAAGAGCAAACAGCCCAGCATGGTGATTCAAAATGTTGTGAGTTTATCCAGAAAGCTGTGGACTGTAATGATAGAGCTGAGACCTCAATTGCTGAGATGGAATAGAGAAATAAAAAAGATGGCCTGGGGGCATTGCAGAAAGCAGTGAGTCTCCACCCTTTGCAGCCTGAAAACTGCAAAAGTGAAAGACTTTGCTCAGAGGAGAAAGCTGCAGAGCCCCATGCTCCAGAATGGCAACAGAGGCCACCCCAGTTTCCAAAATGGCGGCAGGCACACCAGGTTCCAAAATGGCAGCAGAGGTCACAGGAGAGTCCAAAATGGCAGTGGGTGAATGAGGTTCCAGAATGGTGGCAATGTAGAGAATCTGTTCCTCAGAAGCAGATTCAGAGAGTTCAGTGATCCAGGCACTCAACCCCTACAGCCAAGAGAGAGGAAAGTATAGCTACTGCTCAAGCTGGCAGCAGACCTTGGCTGCATCCACATGGTACTGGTTTTAGGCACATGGAGAATGCATGAGTTCTGAGGTTCAAAAGGCTTCCACCCTGATTCCAGAGGGCCTGGGAGGCTAGGCAGTGTACTGCTGAGAGGGCAATGTGTGAAGTAGTGAGTGTGAAGCCAAAGGTGCAGTGGAGGACCAAGAAGTTTGAAAAGGCCAGGAGCATGGATCATCTAAGGAAAGTTGCAAGGATTGAGCAGCGTGCGCCTAAGAGACAAGCTGCGGGAGCTAAAACCCCTGGAAGTGCCATGGAGGGTGGAGTCATTCAAGCCTTTTGGAGCTTGCAACCAGATTGCTTCAGATATTCAGCATGGAACTCCAGGACCTAATGTTTGCCCTGTTGGATTTTGGACTTCCTTTGTTCCCATTCCTTTGTATCCACCTGTTTGTGCCCTTTGGAATGGTAATGTATATCTTGTGCCATTGAATATTTAAAGTGTTTAACTTTGTTTTCTTTTGTACAGGGGCTTACAGCTAAGAGTTTGCCTTAAATCTCAGAGGAGAGTTGGGACTTGGACTTTTCAGAAATGCTGAAACTGTTAGGACTTTGGCAACTCTTGGAGATGGACTAAATGTCTTTTGTATAAAGGATGTACATGAGTCTTTTGGGGGGTCAGGAGTGGAATGTTATGGTTTTTATATAGGTGGCCCCCCACAGACCTCATATAGTCATGGAAGCAGCTGAATCTAGCATTTGTGATTGATTCATTGTCTAGTGCTGGGTTAAGTGCTGGGATTAGTGCTGGGATTATTGGTGTGAGTCCTGCACCCATCGAGGGGTGGAGCCTGCATACCATATAAGGGAGAGAAGAAGGCATGTTTTTGGGGTCTCTTTTGCTGCTCTTCTGGTCTCTTTTGCTCTTGCTGCTTGTGAGCTGCCATGAACAGCTGCCCCCTCAGCCACATCACCCTTCTTTGGTGCCAACTGGATATGAACTGAAACCTCCAAACTGTAAGAAATAAACCTTCCCTTCCTTAATTTTGGGTGTTGGGTATTTTGTCTCAGCAACAAAAGAAAAGTAACCAAGACAATTGGTGATCCTTCCCTCCAGCTGGAGGATCTTAGCACCCTGGCTAGAGGACAGGTGAACCCTCAGACCACTTGGAGGAACCAGAGTGGTCCTGCAAGACTCCCAGTAATGCAGTATGGACAGGTGGGTCTGGCAGCCTGGGAAATTCTGAAACAGCAGTAACAATATGAGCTAAGGGTTGGTTCACATCAACATTCCTAAGCTAGTCAGCCCAGGAAGAATCCAAGACTCACCCAACTGACCCCACAGGAGCTATTCAGGTGACTGGCCCCTTTCCTACATTGTGGGACCTGGCAACTGGGTAAATGCAAGCCACAGAGTAGGACCCTGACTAAGACTCACATGACAGACAGGTGAGACTAGCAAGATTGAAAAGACAAAAATATGAGCTAAGAGGTGAAAATGAAAAGATGAAAAAGAGTAAAATGTGATCTCAAACCACCAACCCATGTGGAACAGACATTGACATAGAAGAAATTGGAAGACACACAACTGAAATTTCTGAAAAGATAGCAAGATAGCAAAGAAACAAATCCATGAGGCTATAGAGGAAATCAGATCAGAAAGAGTCTCTCAGATAAAAAAAGAAATGACTACTTTAATGAAGGAATTTCTCAGCATAGCTAGAGAAGACATGGACAAAAAAAGAGAGAAGCATAGGAGATTGATGGATACTTTGAATGAACACTATAGGAAAGAAAAAGAATGTATGAAACAGATTCAAAGAGATATCTAGGAAATAAAGAACTCCATTGAAAGTTGGCAAAACTGCTTGAATGAAACTGAAGATAGACTTTCAGACCTTGAAGACAGGATCATGGCTAGCAATCATGAAAGGAAAGATCTCTTAAAAATAACAAGGAATTATGAAATAACAATTTAACAACTCCAAGATGATGCAAAGAAAAACAATATAATATTAATAGTGTCAATGAGAAAGCAGGAGTCAACAAAAATGACATAAAAAATCTATTTGCAGAAGTAATGGCAGAAAATTTTGCAAGCATGGGAACAGAACCTGACATACAGAACCTGACATACAGTCATGTAGAACTATAAACTGCCATAACCAAAATAAATCTACACCCAGATATATAATGATCAAGATCCTAGAAATTCAGCATGAAAACAGAACATTAAAAGCTGTTAGAGAAAAGAAACAGATCACCCATAAAGGAAAGCCCATTAGAATCATGGCTGACTTCTCAACACAAATCCTCAAGTTGAGTAGAACTTGGAGTGAAGTATTTTAAGCCCTGAAAGAAAACAACTTCCAACCCAGATTGGTGTAACCTGCAAAACTATCTTTCGAAATTAATGGAGAAATAAGACACTTCCATGACAAAGAAAAACTGAAGAAATTTAAGTCCACCAAACCAACCCTACAAAGAGTACTGAAAGATACCCTTCTAGATAGAGATAAAAATGATCACAATTCCCATAACAGCAACAGAAAGAAACCATCAGGCAAGGCAAGCAATTAAATAGAGGGGGAAATCAGGGAACCAACAACAAACAAATAATGACAAAGGTAACCCATGTCAGTTATAACCATCAATGTAGATGCCCTCCATTGACCAATCAAAAAGAGCAGACTGGCAGAATGGATCAAGAAACAAGATCCAAAAATATGCTGTATAAAAGAAACACATTTAATTTAAAAAGAAACACATAGTCTGAAAGTCAAAGGATGGAAAACAATACTCCATGCAAAAGGTATCCAGAAAAAAGTGGAGGTAGCTATTCTGTTTGCAGACTATGTGAACTTCAAACCAAAAAATGATCAAAAAAGATAAAGCAAGTCATTACATACTTGTTAGGGGAAAAAATTAAGAGAAAGAGATAACAATAATAAACAGAGATGCAACAATATGAGAGCACTCAACTATATAAGACAAATACTAATAGACATGAAAAATAAAATAAGCAACACCACAATTGTAATGGGGGAACTTAATAGCCCATTATCACAAAGAAATAGATCAACTAGAAAAAAATTCAGCAAAGAAATAATAGAACTGAATCAAACATGCAAACAAACATATTTAAGAGATGTTTACAGAGTGTCCTACCTAACAACATCAGAATACACATTCTCAGGTGAACACGGGACATTCTCTAAAATCAACCTATACTGGCCCATATAACATGCTTGAGTAAATGCAAAGAAATTGAAATTCTACCATGCATATTATCTGATCATAGTACACCAAAATTGGAAATTAATGGCAAAAGAAAATGAAAAAACTCCATAGACACATGGAAAATAAATAACACTCTCTTGAACAACCAATAAGTTACAGATGAAATTAAAGAATAAATTAAACAAAATCTACAATTCAATGAAAATGCAGATACAACATACTGGCACTTGTGGGATGCAATTCAAGCACTCCTAAGAGGGAAATATATAACAGTGAACTCTCACATCAGGAAAACAGAATGAGCACAAATAACCTAATGCTGTACCTCATGCATCTAGACAAAGAAGAACAATTAAAGCCCAAAGCTCATAGAAGGGAGGAAATTATAAAAATCAGAGCAGAAATTACCACAATGGGGATTTAGAAAACAACACAAAGAATTATGAATCAAAAAGTTGGTTCTTCGAAAGAATGAACAAAATTGATAAGACTCAAGCCAATCTTACCAAGAAAAGGTAAGAAAAAATTAAAATTCTTATAGTGAGGAATTAAAAGGGTGAAATCACTACAGATCCAGTGGAATTTAAGAAGAGCATTAATATCTACTTCTAACATCTTTATTTGCATAGGCTGGAAAACACAGAAGAAATGAACAGATTCTCAGAAATGTATGAATTACCAAAGCTGGATCAAGAAGATATAAAAATTTTGAATAACCCAATATCAGGTAATGAAACTGAAAATGTAGTTAAAAACTTACCAATAAAGAAAAATCCAGATCCTGATGGATTCATGGCTGAAATATATAAGAAATTTAGAGAAGATTTAATGCTAATACTCTTCAAACTCTTTAATGAAATTGAAAGGGAAGCAGTTCTCCCCAGCTCATTCCTGGAAGCAAGTATTACTCTGATACCAAAACCAGAGAATGATCCAACCAAAAACAAAAACTACAGTCTCCTTAATGAACATAGATGCAAAACTCCTCAATAAAATACTAGAATGTAGCAAATCATCAAAAAGATTATAAGTCATGATCAAATGGGATTCATCCCAGGAATGCAGGAATGATTCAACATATACAAATCAATAAACATAATACACCCTATCAGCAGAACCAAAGACAAGAATCACTTGACCATCTCAGAAAAAGTTTTGCAGAAAAAGCTTTTGATAAAATCCAACACTCATTCATTATAAAAACCTGACAGAAAATTGGAATAGATTATCTTTGCCTCAGTCTGATAAAAGCATATATGATAAACCAACAGTCAACATCTTACTAAATGGACAAAAACTGAAAACTTTCACTCTAAAATCAAGAACAACACAAGGATATCAACTATCACCATTGCTATTCAGTATAGTTCTGGAAATATTAGCCAGAGCAATTAGACAAGAAACAGATAAAAGGAATAAGAATAAGAAAAGAAGAAGCTAAATTACCATTATTTGCAAATGACATGATACACTACATAAAAAACCCAAAGAACTCCATCAAAAGACTAGAGTTAATAAGCAAATTCCACAGTGTAGTTGGATACAAAGTCAATACTCAAAAATCAATAGCATTCCTGTACATGAAAAACAAACTCACTGACAGAGAAATTAGGGAACAACACCTTTCATGGTAGCATCCAAAACAATGAAATACTTAGAAAGCAATTTAACAAAGGTTGTAAAAGATCTATATATTGAAAATTATGCTACTCTGAAAAAAAAGATTGAATAAGATATCAGAATATGGAAAAGATGTCCCTCACTCATGGATAGGAAGAGCCAACATTGTGAAAATAGCCATTCTCCCCAAACTATTGTACAGATTTAATGCAATCCAGATCAAAATACCATTAGAGAAAACATTTCTGAAATTCATTTGGAAATAGAAGTGAGCTAGAAGAGCAAAGGCAATTCTGGGCAACAAAGGCAAGGCAGGAGGTGCCACAATCCCTGACTTGAAATTATACTACAAAGCTACTGTGATAATATCAGCATGGCATTGGAAAACAAAAAGCCAAACAAACAAACCCAAAAATCAGTGGAACAAATTAGAAAATGCAGATCCAACTACAAAGATACTCAGCCACCTTATCTTTGACATAAGAGCCAAATATGTTCACTGGAAGAAAGATAGCCTCTTTAATAAATGGTGCTGGAAAAATTGGCTTTCCACATGCTGAAGACTAGAACTAGACCCAAGCCTATCACCATGTACTAAACTAAAGTCAAAATGGAGCAAAGATCTAAATATTATAACAGAAACACTAAACCTACTGGAAGACAAGGAAGGTAGAAATCTTGAAGACATAGGGTTAGGCAGAGTATTCATGAATAAAATGCAGACTTCACAGGAAGCACTGCAAAGAATTAGCAACTGGAATCTTTTCTTATTAAAAAGTTTTTGCACATCAAAAGAAGTCAACAATAGAGTGAAAAGAAAATCCATGAATTGGGAAAAATTTTTATCCAACTATATAGAAGACAAAGGACTTCTATGTAGAACATATAAAGAGTTGCAAAAAATTAGGCCTTCAAAATTCAAAGGCCCAATCCAAAAATGGGCATCTGAGATAAATACACACTTGTCATGTGAAGAAATACAAATGGCAAATAAATATATGAAAAAATGTTCAACAATAATGGTAATTTGAGAAATACAAATTAAAAATTGAGATTCCATCTCACTCTGGGAAGAATGGCTCTCATCAAGAAATCAACCAATAACAAATGCTGCCAGGTCTGTGGGGAAAAAAAAAACACTTTTCCACTGTTGGTGGGAGTGTAGACTGGTACAACAACTTTGGAAATCAGTGTGGAGAGTCCTTGAAAAACTAGGTTTGGAGGTCCCATTCAACCCAGTTATTTCCCTTTTGGGTATTTTCCCAGAAGAATTGAAAACATTATACCACAGCGATATATGTGCACCCATGTTTATAGCAGCACAATTTGTAATAGCTAAATCTTTGAAACAACCAAAGTGCCTATGAACTGTAGAATGGATAAAAAGGATGTTGCATTTTTATACAGTAGAGTACCACTCAGCTATAAAGAAGGATAAATGCGAGGCTTTTATAGATAAATGGATGTAGTTTGAGACCATACTCATAAGTGAAATAAATCAGACTCACATGTGTAAACATTGTATTGTCTCTCTAGTGCAAAAAAACTGAAAGATTAAATAAGATCCAAAATGTACAATAAATACTGTGAAAGTGAAAGGGGAAGAAACTACTCAACAGGAAAGAACAACTGGAATGGGATATATATATCCCATATATATATATGATATATTCCAAATATCACATATATATGATAGATAATTATATTACTAATCTCCATTAGCTCATCAAAAAGAACAATTTGTGCTTTCATTGTTTGATCATTTTTTCTTGCCTACATCTTGTAACCTGAGCAACTATTTCGAAGATAACAATATGTAATATATTAAAAAAGTAAATTAATAAATTGAGATGAACTTTTGATATGTTCATTGGTAGTTATCTCTTAAAGCATAGTATATGCCTATTTTTTATTTTTGCAATTTTAGTTTTTAAACATGTATCTTTAAACAGGGGAAGTTTGCTAGTGTGCATGAAGAAATATTGATGAAAATATTCATATCTGTATTTTTAGTTGTAAGGAAGAAGTCAAACCACACAAATAGTTTCCAATGTGAAACATCTGAAGAATAGAAAGTATGTTATAGTTTGTGTCTGGATGTGCCCCCAGATACTTATGTGGTCATGGAGAGCAGGCCTTTTGAAGGTGGCTGAATCTAGCATTTGTGATTGATTCATTTTCTAGTACTGGGATAGGCAGTGTGAGTGCTGTACCAACCTTGGGGCAGATAGCCTGCAAACAGTATAAGGGAGGGAAAGAGTCTTGCTCTCACCTTTTGCTCTTGCTCTTATTGCTTTTGGTATCTGATGCAGCTGCCATGAATGATTGCCCCTCAGACACGTCACCCTGCTTTAGAACCAGCTGAGTATGGACTAAAACCTCCACAAACTGTAAACAAAATAAACCTTTCCCCCTTTAATTTTGGGTTTCAGGTATTTTTTCTCAGCAATGAGAGAAAAGTAACTAAGAAAAAGCACAACAGGACTTTTACCTTTGTTAAAAAATGCAGAACAATCCATATAGTATGGTTGTGGTTTGTGTTAAAGCAAAGTAAAAGTTAAGCCTATGTGTGCAAATACATAGAGGAAAGCTAAGAATGATTCATTCAAAATTGTTCATGGTGGTTACTTTTGGCAAGGGAAATGGAATTAGACTGTTGAGTAAAGTCTTATTCTACATACTACATTTTTGCTTGATAAGCATAACTAACGATATTGCTTTAAAACACCAGTATTTATTCAGGTATTACATGTATAAAACAATTTTAGAAAACATTAAAGAAAGAGAGGCTTTGTGCATAAATTTTCTCACTGATCTTGCTATTCCAGGCAGAAATATATATACTTCTTCTATGGAAGAAAGCAATCCATCAGTTCCTCAGAGGATGGGAGAAGCATCCCTTCCAAACATGAAACTTCTGTGATCTTCCTGTGTCTAGCAGCATTCTTGTGGCATAAAATTTCTTCATTCTTCTCACCAGAAAGTAATGCTTTGGTTGCTTAATTCTTATGTCAAGTTCATCTCTGTTTTAAAATGACTAGACTAGCCACTGGGTGGTTCAAATAATGACTCTGTGCAAACCAATGTCATTGTCCTTGGAATTCCCAACATTTGAATCTTCTGCTTTTTATCTCTTTCCAATGACTGAATTCATAGAACACGTGTAGAACCTTTTCATAATGCTTTATTTGTGGTGCTAATCCCTCTATTACTTCCATTTGACAAATTCACATCTTTTTACAACATAATGACACAGCCAGTGTGAGTCTATGGAGACAGAGTAACAATGTCAAGATAAAATGAAGCAATATTGGCCAGTGTCTGTGCAGATCATGTTTCAATGCCAAGATGGAGTGGGCAAAGTCAGGGACAATGCCATGCAATAAAAATATTGGGTCTCTGCAAGCACGGAAACAGCTCATAATTCTTGTTGAATAAAAGCCACAGTAAATCACATAAAATCAATTGATAAGAGATTCAGGGCAGATTAAAACTTGTCTCCTCCCCTTCACTAATAGGGTGACTACAGATCAGGGTTGGTTGTTGAAATAGCCAAGTTTTGAGAAATGTCTTCTTATCTACTGGAAGAAACTTTACATAATGAGACATTGTCTTCTATTTCTTTTATTAATTTCATAATTTTTGCATTGCTATTGAGGAAGGAGAGCTAGAGAGATTTCAATTGAAGTGACATTCTGGCCAGGGAATTAATTCCTGTTATCTTCTAATTGTTCACATTATATTCTGTCTTCCTTAAAAAATGTCATAATCAGGACACTAGCAAAATTATTTTTGAAAACCCATCTAACTGTGTTATAGGATTCCTGGTGCCTGCAACTTTGGGTTAGGAATAGTAAAGATACCCTGGAGCTTTGAACTCTGTTGTAGATGAGGTTCTCTGGGAAGCAGGTTCTGAGATCAAGGTTAGCACAAAAGAAGTTAATTGGGAAATGCTCTCAGGGAGGAAACTTAGAGGATGATGCTGTAAGCAGGGTTGGGTCAAAGAAGCAGCAACACTGTAATGCAAGAAGCTGGCCCTGTAGAATTATTTCCCATTTAGAGCAAAAGGTAAGATCTTCACAGTCCACTTTGGCATTGGATGTTGGCTACCCCTGGAGCTAGGCCTGATCTTAATGAGGTGGTTGTCTTTTCCTAAACCCTTTCAGAATAGTTCCTCAACTGTCATTCACCACACATCCAGCAGCTGTGGGATTGAGTGACTTAGTCTTGGAGCTTACTCTGTCTAATGGTAATTAATGCTCCTGCTAGTTGGATTCTAACCTGAATATTTATTGAGATAACACATGCATTATCATGTGTCTCAGTTAAGTCCCTCGTCTTTTATTTAAAATAAAAAGATTGAACTCATGACTAAGTCCTTCCATTTCCGAATTCTATGTAGGAAGGATTTTCTTGCTGGCATGTTTTAAGCAGTGGTGTTTAAAAGAGAAGTGCAACAATTGATATAGTTCCTCAAGTCTTTGGTCGACAAGCCCACTTTGTTCCTTTTACGTGCTTTTTGTTTAAATCTCTCTTGGGTGGCTTGGGTGAAAGGAGGTCACATGCATCTTTGACAGTCTGAAATTTTCAGGAACTGTTCCAAAATTTAATTAAGTACTGATTGTCTTCTATGCACATGAGAGAGAAGAAAATCTTCAGAAGTAACAGAATTAAGCATGCTCTATTTTGTAGCCTTGTAATGACCTCCAGCAAATGCCTGACCTAGTTCTGAAGGCCTTGAGTCCACTCATATGAACACAATGCCTTAAGAAGCTGATTCGGATATCAAAGTAAAAAACTGGCACCATTCACATTAACGGAGCAGGAAAGGATGTCCTGTACTATGGGTAGACCAGACAAAATGTAAAATAAAATGAAGATTGCCTCCAGTCACTTAATTTAGAGGCATCACAGGAATTGTGAAGCATTTCAGTATGATGGCACCTTGAATTAAAAGAACTAATCTGCAATGGATTTTCTTATTACCCTGATGGTGTTGGGAACAGATATTCTCCAGCCACATTAAAGCTTAAAGGCGGCAACTTCTGCCTGCCCCAAAAAGGTTAACTAGTAAGCAGTGCTCTTTGAAGGCTCAAAAATGCTATGCGTGTCAGAATCTCATCCTTCCCGTCCTATGTAGTGGAGTCCTTATTGGTCAGCAGAGTTAATGCTGTCAGTGTTTAACACAGAAAGCCAAGTTTACTTCAAGAGACACAGAAAGGCCTGTGTCAGAGAAGTCTTGGACTCGGAGTTGATTCAAGAGTTTATTCCTTTGCACCACAGCAGAAGGCCAAGAGGAGCACCTTTCTACATTGTCAATCTAATTGCAAATCCTTTCCAGTGTAGTAGTGATGGTATTCCCCTCAATATGGTTTATTGAATGTGACCTAGTGAACTATTTCATGACCAAAACCAATCAAACCAAAAATATTTAATGATGTAAATGTGAGAATTATTATTCTCTATCCTCCTGTCATTCACAATGAACATTAATGGATTAAAAAACTATGTCTTACGTCTCAAAAAAAAATCTTGTTGATCCAGGTTTTTCCAATCTTATTTGATTTACAGAGGTCCTCTCTGTCCTGCTTTATAATTCCTCCCAAAACATGTTGCAAACCAGTTTGAGAAATGCTGCTTGAACTGAACTTTAGACTGCCAGACTGTTGGGCAAGGTCAAAGGCTACTTTAGGGCTCTTATTGTAAGTTTAATCTATTTGCCTCCCCCTGAAATACTACCATCACTCCAAAAAAGGGGATTTTAGTTAAGAGATTTCTAAACAAGTGATTGTCAGATCTCTCTCTTCTTTTCCCTTCTTCTCTCCTGCTCTTTCTTCATCTCTTTCCTTCAAGTAGACATAGTACTTTCTGTCAACTTTGTAACTTCCCTCTACTAGCATAGGATCACTTGATCTTGCTCATAAACTCTCAATATGATTTTTAAAAATTTTAAAATGAAAAAGACTGAAAATTATGATACAGAATTTCAAAACAAAATAATAGGAGATTAACGGTAGGTGATACATTGTGTATTGTTATCTTCAAATTAGTTGCTCAGGTTATAAAATATAGGCATAAAAATGTCAAATGATGAAAACACAAGTGGTTATTTTTGATGAACTAACCATTTTCCTTCTTTCTTTACTCCTTTCTCTCATCCCATTTGTTCTTTCCTTTTGAGCAGTTTCTTCCCCTTTCAATTTCACAATATCTATTGTACATTTTGGATCTTATTTACTCTTGCACATCAAAAGGAATCATAAATTCTTAATATGTTACATGCATATTTAGGTTTTCACTGTTTATTGTTCCTACTAAGTGGCCACAGTGACTATTGATGGCTAATTGAAGAACTCAACCTTAGGGACTGACTGAATTTTTCCCTAAGATGTAGCATGATTGAGACTCCAGCTAGCTCAGAGGCTGGGGAGTTCTCAGGATCATAGAGGTTCTGGGAAATAGTTTTCATGTCTATCTGGAACTCAGTCCAGAGAGTATGGTTTTCAGAACAGCAAGACTGGAATCCAGAATGACATTAGATCTCTATAAATATGCGTGGGTGACTGTGTATTCCCTGGAAGCAAATCATAGTCCATTTGACTACTTTTATTCTTTAGTCAAAAAGGTACAAGAGAATCTCATTGCTTTCATTCCATATCTAGTTTTTTTGTCCTCTAAGGACACTATTCAATTCTGAAAGCCCTTGAGAAGCTCCCTAAGGTACACTGTTTCTTGCTTTCACCACTTTCCCCACTTACAAGGTTTTCTTATTTTGGTCCCTTGAAAAACATTGTAACAGCTTCTAACTGTAAATAGTGGCTACTACTCTCAAATTTACCTCTCCCAAAAGAAAGACACAAAATCAACTCCAGTATGAAGTATAAGGAAGAGGTGGTAGCTATTACCCCACTAGGATTCATATGGCATTATAAATTTCTATGAGAATGGGAATTACACAGAATCTGCTTGCTCTCAGGCAACCTGGTTACCTTATAGAACGTTCAATTTCTGTTCCTTACTGCAGAGCATGTGTGGCTAGTACTTCCAGCAATGAATCTACTAGAGTTATCTCTATGTAGATTGACACACTGATGGACAGAGAGATAGATAAATAGATGGATGCAGTTTTATGTTCTCTGCAATTATCATATAAACTCCTACACTATGATCATAAATAATTTTTCTTGCACAAAGTACATTAGTTCTGTTGAAAAGAATGTACTGAGTCCATGAAAGCATGCACAGATTGGTACATGAATGCATAAAATGTTCTAGTGCTCTTGAC
>RJWT010020518.1:0-17936 GCA_004365215.1 Cuniculus paca
GAAAAGCAGAGGGCCAACAACAGGGGGATAGCATGGCAGAGACAAATGAATATATGCTGGTTGTAACCATTAATGTAGATGGCCTCAATTCAGCAATAAAAAGAAACACAGGGAGAGTGGATCAAGAAACAGGATCCATTAATATAAGAATCACATTTAACATGAAAGGAAATTCATAGACTGAAAATCAAAAGGGAGAAAACAATTGATCTGAGCGACAGAAGACCAGAAAAAAGGATGGGTAATTAGCCCAGCAACCCCAGAACAGATAAGAAAGATACGGCATTTTCGTACAATGGAAAGCTACCCAGCTACAAAGTAGGTTAATCTTGATGTTCTTTGGCTGCAACTGGAGATCATGTTCATGGGTGAAACAGTTTGAATTCATCTGGGTGAACACTAGTATAAAAAACAGGAGTTAGTGGGATTGAAAAACACAATAGATATTATAATAGTGATAGGGGAGGAAACACCTAGGAGGAGAAGGTAGTAACCACTGTTAATTTCTTATTGTCTTGTCTTGAACTCTTGTAATATTTTCACAATTTTGTTAGGTTTGGTTCTGTTCTGTCTTGCTTTGTTAGATTTTACTGTGTCTGATGGCATGGGCAGCTAGTTTGAACATAATGGGATGTATTATGGTAATCATGGCTGGTTTCCTATTATCTCATTTTGTAGTCCTACAATGCTTTCATTCTTGTGTTTAATCGGTGTTACTGTTCTGTTTTGTTTGATTTTATTATGTGTGATGGTATGAACAGCTATTTTGAAGAAAAAGACATAGTAACCATTGTCCATTTCCTGTTATCTGGTTTTGAAGTCGTGTAATGCTTTCATTCTTTTGTTTTGATTGGTTTTAAGCTGTTTTCTTATTATTTGGTTTCACTGTGTATGAGGGTATGGACAGCTATTTTGAAGAGAACAAGAGACACTATGGAAGCCATTGTTGGTTGCCTATTGTCTTGTTTTGAAATCCTGTAATGCTCTCATTCTATTGTTTTGATTGGTTTTATACTATTTTGTTTTGTTGGATGGTATTGTGTATGAAGGTATAGACAACTATTACAAAGAAAACAAGAGACCTTATCTTAGCCACTGTTGATTTCCTGTTATCTTGTTGTGAGGTCGAGTGTTACTTGCATTGTGCTGTTCTGATTCGCTTTGTTCTGTTTTGTATTGCTTTATTCTCTTTAAAAAAATACATCTGCTGCTTTAAAAAAAAAAGACAAACACACCATTAATGACATTCTTACTCCTGAAAAAAATGGGGCCACCTCCCTGTGTTCCTAGCAGTGGTGACTTCAAAGATAGCTACTGTCTTGAGAACCCCCAAGCTAACCTTCCATTACATCTTTTGTTAAAGAGGAGAAAACTGATAAAAGAAAGTTAAATCACACCCATGGCCAGCTGTCAAGTAAGCAAAGAAATATGTGATGAGCAGAAACAGAATGACACATTTTCATAAATCTTATTCTATTTCGTCTCCCATTTTATTGATCAGAAAGGTGACACTCACAGGAGTTAAACACCTCCCTTAAAGTTTTAGCTTTAATACTGCCGACCTTGCGTGCATTTCCTGTTTCCCAGGAGAGTGTGCCTGAATCAAAGAGGATGTATTTCCTGTGAGTTGAAATGTTCTAGATGCAGGTTTAGAGGAGGACATATTTGGACTGGTTCTTGACTGAATTATAGGTTTTAGCTAGACAGGGGACGGAGGCGAGGCTATTCCTGGACTGCAGGGATTGGGGATGATGACAACCACAGATGGGAAAGTGCAAGGTGTATTTGGAAGCCTGTGTGTAGACTGTCTCGGCTGGGAAAGGGGTCTGTTGGTAAAATGAAGTGGCACCCAGCCAAAGAGAAGCAAACGAGGATCGCGGCTGTTGCTATGGTTGTGATCCGGGCGTTTCGGGCACCTCTGTTAAATGAGGACAAACAGTGTTGACCTCCCATCGCGGGCAGGCCGGGCTTCTGAGTCATCGTGACGGGGGAGTGGCACGCTCTGAGGCATGATATTATATCCACCAGCTATTCAGTGCCATGAATTTTTGTTCCATTGAAATGATTCTCTCAGTGTGAACTCAATAACAAGGGGTATGATGGTAGTTTTACTATGCTGCCAGAAACTAGGTCTGAATTTCTTCCAGTGCCTCCTGCTCTAAGCACCTCTTATGATTAATTAACCTTTTGTGGAGTAACTAGGACATCTGTGTGGGATGAGATGTACTTTGGTCAGACTTCAGTTTTCAGTTGTTTACCAAGAGGATAATTAATTATAAAGAGCTGCATCTGAACAGAAGCTGGTTGGAGGAAATCCAAATGAAGCAAAACATCTAATTATCAATGAGCAAGAAGTTTTTTTTTTTAAATTATTGTTGTTGTAGGAGAGAATAAAATACTTAATGTAATATAAATAAGAGGTAGTAGCCATTTAAGATGCTTGCTTTGACTGTGAACTTAATGTAAAAATTTGGGATATTTGCTTTTTGAAGATAAGGAACAATAACTAGACAAACTGGAAATAGAGGCCAAGTTAGTGCTTAAAATAAATATGTGGTCCCCTTTGAGATAATTGTTGTGTTGACTTTAACAAGGGCGTATCTAGAATGATCTGGCCATTATTACCCCTGACAAAGCACAATAAACTTCTCTTGTCTGGAGAAGGAGGTTGGATTAAGATGCAAAGTAAGAGATAAAATGCAGGAAGCGAAAAGCAGTGCAAAATCAATTTAACATAAATGGCTGCTACCATAGGGAGGGCTCCTAGTGCTTTGCTCTCTGAGGTTAATCATCTCCAGTGTTTAGCCCAGGTCTGCATGATAGAAATCTACGTGACTCTTGACTCAGAAAGATCAGTCTGCTCTCTGACTATGATGATAAGGTAGGCTAGTGGACAATGTGAAAAATCTTCACTCTTAAGACAAAATGATCCCACGTTCATTGATATTTCTTCATAAACACTGCACGATCTATTTCAGTGATTGAATATGATCTTGGTTTGTGTTTAGAAATGTCACCACACATGTATTGGCATGGATATATGTGTTCTTCTTGCTTATTTCTTCAGCTTTTATGAAATAGTTTTTATTCCTATTTTCTTTTTCTCTACCTTGTGGCTTTTGCTGCTTCATATTAGTAGTGTTGCTGTCTCCATATGTCTGTCGATTTCTAAAACTTCTAATTGTCTGCTATTGTTTGGAGACAGTTCTCCTCAGGTCTCTTGCATTTCTGCACACCTCATGCTCAGAGGCATTGACAGTTTTGTTTCTGGACTATCAGTTCATGGATATTTACACAGGGAACAGGCTTGGGTGATAACTACAGTGTCACCCTCTAGAGAGGAGGGCAGTTGTATTTGCTGTTCAGTATAGTAAAGATAACGTCTCCCTTAGGGACAAAGATAGAGCAGATTTGCAAGAAATCCATTATAAAAGATATAGGTTTCCTAGTTTCAAGGTTCTTCAGGTGTAATGCTGTTACAGTCAGTTTCCTATTACTGGGCTAAAATACCCAATACCCACAATGTTAAGGAGGAGAGGCTCATGGTGTCATTTTATACTTGGCTGGCTCCAAGGCAGGAACGGGATGGCAGAGGGACCTTGGCAGCCAGGAAACAGAGAGAAGAGAGCAGCTGGGAACAAGAGTATCCCCTTCCAGGTCACTCTTACAGTGACCCATCCCCAATCAGGCCCCACCTCCTGGCAGTAAGTTCCCATGAGGCAACGATCCTGTGATACAGTCATCTTCCAAACACATGAAGTTTCTGGGGTCCATTTAGATGCACACCTTGTACTTTGCACGGTTGTCCTAGATCACCCTTTTGGGACTTGGAGGGACAAGCAAAACTGAAGGTTTTGCATGAAGCATGAAGCTGATGTGTTATAACAAGTCCTTTGTCTCTGATCCAAGTATCTTGTGTCCTCTGCTTGGTTCCATTAAGGCAAGGATAAATTGTCAGCTTGCAAGGAATGTTAGGGGCCTTTACTATTTTTAACATGTATCTTACATTCAAATCCCCATGTTCTATGAAAATCTGATAGGGTCAGTTACTCACTGTCTGGTGTTGGGGGTCCCTGTAATGCTGAGTTTTTGTGTTAGACCACTTTCTAGGCTGGCCAGTAGATCGCTGCTGTTGGATCAGGTACTCTCTCTTGGATCACTCATCTGTGGTCAAGTTTTCAAGGTCATTTTTTCAAGTATTGGCACTTGCAAATGAAGAATTCATTAAAAAGGATCTCTGGGAAAATCCTTTAGGTTCTAAGAAGCAGACACTAAAACGTGCACCTTTTGTAGACTATCCGGGTAAATGTTATTGAGAAACACTTGTCCCCTTATTTGTCCTGTGTATTCTAAGGTTATTGGAAACGATGACGAGGGTAAGCCTTCTCACCTCATCAATTCTCTGCCTAAAAGGGAAGTGTCTGTTACATTCTCCCTTTCTTGCTTGCTATCTTGCTCTCTCTTTTCTCTCAGCAGTACTAGAAAATGGACCCAGGACCTTCACATGCAATACAGCCCCAGACAGTTTTTAGTTTTTGAGATGGGGTCTTGCTAAGACACTGAGTTGTTTAGGCTTGGTTCAAATTTGTGCTCCTCCTGCCTCAGCCTCTGAGGATGCCAGGATTACAGGCGTGCATCACCGCGACTGGCTCTCTTGTGTTACTAACACTGGCTGAGATGAATGCTTAGGTTTGCTGTCATGGTTCTCCCTCAGCGTTTATTCTCCCACTGGGAAAGCAGGCATGAGGCTGACTGGATGACCTTTACTGAAAGGTCAGGCATGGGCTCTGACTGGCCCACATCAGTTAGTAAAATTCCTTTTGCTTTGTCACTGTGGTAGATTCAGAGAGGCCCTGTGACTTTAGATTGTGGTTTAGAAGGCTTCCTCTTTTTTTGGATAACTTGGTATGGGAATGCAAATCTTACGTGGTAGCTTCTATCTTGTCACTAAGACGAAAGCCAGCCTGAAACAAAAACTGGTATTTGGGAGAAAAGAAGAGTCCAGGGAGCAGCAAAAATTAGAGTTAGAGCCCAAGTCACAGTATCCCCAGTGAAATTTTCTGGGCTTTCATTACATGTGTCAGATAATTAACCTTATTGTTAATATTGGTTTGAGTTGGGCCTTCTGTTATCACTGAATCATTCTACATGATTCATTTATCAATTTTTGTATCACCTGAGTTCACTGAAGGGTTGATGTTCTGGGATTGTGTCGGGAACACAGACGTCTTCCTGAAGCTGAGTTGGTGTAGCCCTGGAGACATCAAAAACAGCCGTGTATTGGCATTTCGTACTGCTCTTTCCCCAGGGTTTGCCGCACGATATGTGTGCATGAACATTTGTGGCATGAATCAATGAATGTTCCCTATTGTTCTCCAGAACTTGTCTGTTACTCCCAGGCTCTGGTCATATCCTCTTGATTGCTGTGATTAGGCTTTGCTGCAAGATTTGGAGAATGAGGTTAGTCAGTATAGAGTTAAATAAAAAGAAAAAAAAAAGATGCTGCCTCTACAAACAATGTTTATTATCTTGGGTTCTACATTCCTCAGAGATAGGTTTTTCTCACTGGTGACTCAGCAGCCAGGCTGCACTACTTAATCAGAGGTTATAATTTTGGTTTGAACTGTTGGTCCATTATAATCTACTGCTAACATCTGCGGGAAAAGAAGAGAATAACTAGTTTTGCTGAAGTATAGTTTTTTGTTTTTGTTTTTTGTTTTTTTTGGTCATGAAAGAATCAGAACAACTTTTCAGATCTCAACCCTATCTCCTTTAAATGAAAAAGAAAGCAGAGTCATTTTTATGTTTATAACTAAATACTTCTAGATAAAATCTCAAGTGAGAGACAGCCTGCCCTCCCCCACGTAGGGGTCTCCCTTCCATTCGTACAGCAGAACTAACCCGAATCGTACACGGAGAGAATAGGCCGCCTTGCTCGCCACGGCTCAGGCCACGTTAAAATGATGAAGACCCCTGAGGAGACCTCAGGTTCACTCCTGACCTGCCAGGCCGCATGCTTGCTGAGAGCGGGATTTTCTCGCGTTGTGGAAAACAGTTGAAATTGAAATATCTAGGTCAGCGTAACTTAATGCACATGAACTGACAAAAATCTAACCTGAGCCGCCTCCCCCAATTTTCAGAATGTTTTCTACCTTTCTTTCAAATGTTTTAATCAACCGCAGGCCATGAAGAACTTCCCGTAACATCCCCCGACTATGACAGGAGATCCACAGGTTACAACAGGTAGGCAGCACACATGCATCATTTACACTACTGAATCCACCCCTGAACCCTGGAATGTCTTTCTGGAAACCCAGAGGGGGTTTGCAAAGAAACCCAGGTCCTGTAACTGACTTATTGGTAGACCTAAAACCAAGGTCATCGGTCACTGTGGAGAGCAAAAAGCCTGTTAAAATTTCAAAGAGACAAAAGAATTCTTTGTCCCAGGTAAATTTGAGTTCAAAGAAATCCTTTTGCCAATTAAGTTCTCCATAGTTTCTCTGATTGGGTTGCCTTTCAGTCTTCATTTTTTTATTAATGTAGCTTCAGGCACACGTATTTACTTAAAATCTAGGCTATCGTCTTTGATTTCCTTCAGTATTAAGTCCCAAATACAACTGAAGCATCCTAATAGGTTGTGATGGTCAACTGATTTTTCTTTTTTGATAAGAAAAACAAAAAAGAAAGAAAAGAAAAGAAAAAAGAAAACCCTCCGTTAGCAATTTTCGCAGTGTCTTTCCCAGCAGTAAAATTCTCAGTAAGGCTACTTAACAATTCTCAGGTGCTCGATTTTTCCATAATGAGATACCAACAGATGCACGTATAATAGAAATCTCCACTGACTAACGCGGATCATCTCTACTCAGGCTTTGCAATCTGTATCGGGAAAGCATTTTCACAATTCTGTCTTTCTGGATGGTCTGGTTCCCCTTTTGTCATTATACAAATCCTCGTCACCAGGCCTCTCTCTCCGTGTGTGCATTTCCGTGCTATATCCTCTTACCCTTATTATAGCACTTTATTATACTTACTTTGTTCTATTATTCTTTTCTCTAGTGTGTTCTTTTTTTTCCTTTTAAGCATGGATTTATCTTATCCAGCTGGTTCCAAGAAAAGGAGCTATATCTTCTAATTCTGCTTATTCCTCTAAACACCACTTAGCACATTGAAGATGCCTAATAAATATACTTCCCTAGTAATGTCAGCTTCCTGGTCTTAGCTTCATTTGCATTAGTTTGCTTTCTCTTAAAACAGCCCTCAAATTTATTTGCTATAATTAATATGGAAATTGCCTGGAAACCATTCTCAGTCCTCCTATGAGCGCATTTTACCTGCTTACAGGGGTATTGAAACTGTGTTTGATACGAAAGGAATCTCGGGTGCGGGAGCTGTGACCTTGCTATGTTCCTCATGTTTAACTGCATCTTATGGGTGGCTTTTTCATCATCTTATTAAAGGTGCGAGACTCAGTAGCATTTAGCTGAGAAACAACTTTCATTTTTCTTCCACAACTGTTCCTTGTTATATTTGATCAGATTTACCTTCTCTGCCTTCTTGGTGACAGCTTGGGCAGATTTCATAGCTTTTCAGGCCATTTTGAAGTATTAACAAATGGGCTTATTTTCAAGTATTAAATAAAGTGGTACAGTCTAATCTAATATAAAAAATTCCATCCTTAATCTTATTGCAGCTTCTTCTCCAATCAGACCCCGACCCCATCACTCAGTAAAACTTGACCCCTCAGCGCTGTGACATGACAGTGAGCACGGCTTGCTTTCCCTCTGGTCTGTGCTTTGCTCTTTCACTCCAAGTCCTCCATTTGACAGACAGCTTCTGGATTCTTGCAGAGCCGGGCTGGCAAGAACAGAGGAGAGTTAGATGGTGACAGAACTTATGTGCCGGGTGTCCAATATAATTGGGTATCAGGGTCTTTTAGTTGCAAAGAACTGGCTTTGCTGGATTTCTCTCGGAGATCTGTCTTGTGGGTAGATTAAGATCCTTCCCACTACCCACCCACATTCACAGAACTCTGTTCTACCCCTGGGTAATGTATTTTCGGGTTAACCTCTTGAGACACTCTTTGCTCAGTTCTTTGTTCTGGCTTATACCCCACTGAACTTTCTTTTGCGAGCGTCCCCAGACTTTTGCAAGATGACTCCACAGGCACCCCCACGTCTTAGGAGATCTTGCTTCATTTGCTAGAATACTCCAGGGACATTTCCATTCTTGGGGGATAGTCTTGATTCTTCCAAGAACTCTTTTTTTGCTTCATTCCCTGAGGTCATTCTATCACAGACTGAGATGTTGGTCTCTCAGTACACAGTGGTAGTGTCAGAGCCCTCCCTTCCACTTGGCTAGAAGTTTTTGCACAGGGTGAGGGGAGGAGACCACCTCTATTTCCTTTTCCAAGGGATCAGGAGTTGGAAAACACATCAATGAATTTCTCTAGAGAATCTTCTCTCTTTTATTCCAGTAGGCTGTAAGTGATGGGATGAAGATCCTGGGACTAGTTCTGGCCAGTTCTTAGTCCTGAAAAGAGGGTCTTTGGAATATGAGATATGTAATTTCTTGTTCTCAACTTTGGCTTTAGTCTTTGAGACATTAGAGGGCACCTCAACTGACATTATATCATGATACAAACTATTTGCAGCAATGAAGTTCTCATGTTTTCCTGAGGAAAAAATAAAGAATGTGTGCATACTACTCCTATAGTGTTTGTTCCAGATTCTTCTATGGTTCTTAAAGGTGAAACAAACCACTTTGAAAGCTCAGGTGTTTGTTCTCTTCTTATTCTAACATCTTACCTAGTCTTACCAAATTCAAAGCATAGGATTAAGGAAATAGGAATTAGATAAACTACAAGGATGAAAATGTTGAATAATGGAGTTCAGTATCCTTTATGTTGAATCATCTTTTGGTTGAATTATCAGCATGAATCAACTACATGGAATTATCTGTGTTTGCTCAGTTCTTGTTTATTTTTCACCCTGCTCTCCATGTAAATAATGTACATCTTTCTCACTGCTGTATATATTTTCAGTACACAGAACATAAATGGATCAATACATGTTTCTGAATGAATGGATAGAATCTTTTAGTCTAGGGGGCTCAAAATTCAGCCTGCATCCATATGGGAAGGCTGGTGCTGCTCCACATTTCCAATCACTGAGATTCAGTTTTGCTCATTCAACCCCTAGAGTCAGCCACCTTTCCTCTATTAAAATCTCCTTGTACCAGTCTGAAAGAACCTGGTGGGAAATTTTAATCTAACTGCTATGGTTTGAATGTTTATGCCTCCAAGACTTACACATTTATAAAATTATTCATGATGATGTAGAATTTTAGGAAGACATATTTTATTGCATTGAGAGGCAAAATTAAAGATGGTGTAAAAATATGTTTTTCAAAGCTCCAAGTGCTGAGTTTGAATAGTTTGGAGAATCTCATTCATCAGGTATATGATCTCGGGTAGGTTTTTAGTTTTTTTCTGTGTATTACTTTCTCAAATCTATAAATAGAGAACAATAATATCTTCACTCAGATTTGTGTAGACAAAACTCAAAAGTGTGCAAAGAATTTTAGTTTTTACTTTTTGATGGCATATGAGTATTAAGTTATTAAATTTAGCCCAAAACTCTGGAGAAAACAAAGCCTAATGCGGCAATTTTTTGAGAAATCTTGGAATGACAAAATTTCTCACACCGTAGGTCATAGTAGAAAAGCCAAGGACATTACTTTCTTTCTTGTTCATATATTTAATAAGTTATAAGTCATGTTGATTCTACTGGATCATCCTTGGAGGTCATTCCTTCCACTCTGGACACCTCATTTCTCACTAGGACGACTCCAACTGGTCTATTCTCTTTTAAATCTATCCTCTACATTGTGTCTGTGTCATTAAAAAAATACACAGATTGTACCATATTACAGTTAGCCCTCAGAATCTGCCAGCTCTGCATTTGTGGATTCATCCAACCATGGGGGTTGATCATGTCTAAAAACTCAAGTGTGTATTGAACAAGCATAGACTTTTTCTTGTCCTTATTTCCTATGTAATACCCTTACACTGTATTAGAGATGATTTAATATACAATCTAGAGATGATTTAAAGTCTGTGGAGGGCATGCATCAGTGGTACTCAAATGTTATGCCATTTAGGATAACAGACTTGAGTATAAGTGGGTTTTAATATCTGCTGGAGGGTCCTGAGTCTGTTGAGGGGTGGTGGTGGGGAATACCAAGGAATGACCATACTTTTCTTTTTATGTCTTAGAGTCTCCAATTTCTGATAAGTTAAAAAACTTTCTGTGCAAATTCTTAGTATAGTTCAGCTCTAAGCAACCTTATGAGTCAATTTTTCTCCCCATCTGCTTACATAAACTTTCTTACTCTGTTCTTACTCACTGACTTTTTTCATCATTTTCCAAATATTTACTTCTGCAAGCCTCTCAGCTGACAAAGCAGTTTTCTCTATCTTTCATGTCCTATCCTCTCTTTCCTCCTGGTGAGCTTCTACTCATCCTTTAGGATCCTTGGATACTACATCTTAAAATCAACTGAGGAAAAGTGTTTACTACTGTGGTTTAGGCGTGTTCAGGGGATCTAAGTAGCAGCGCCAATGGGCGGTAATCTCTGTTGACAGATCAATGATCTCATAAAATTCAAAACATTATTAAGTTCATTTTATATTATACCAATAAAGCAACTTAGATACTGGCAATCCGAAAATAGAATTCAGATTAGAGAGTATAATATTAACAGAAACCACATTTTGCAATAAGAGGTCTACCAATTCAGTCAAGGAGAAACACCATAAACCAACTTCAGGAGCTACCTACTCAACAATAAAATTTGATCAAAGGCACAACATTAAAATCAGATACTGCTGTGTGTGCTAATTATAGAGTGTATGAAATTTTAGCCTGCAACAAAACCTCTACTGAAACGTGAATAAAAGGGTAACGTTTAAATTGATGATATTGCATTTCCTGATAATAAAAATATAGTGTTTCATTTTTACAAATGCAGTCTGTGAACAGTAACAAATTTAGTCATTAATTGATCCGCACGTAGGAAATGTTGCTTCTCATTGCTTTAGTGTATCTGCCAAGACTCATCAACACTTTTGCAGCATTCTCTGAGCACTGCATGTTGTCATTGTGGAGACTGTATAGTACTCTACTTATTTTTTTAAGTACTAGGGATTGGACCCAGGGCCTCCCATGCTAGACATACATGCCACCACAAAGCTACACCCCTGGCCCCATGGAGATTATAGAGAAGTAGGAAAGGTAGTCCCAGCTCCAGAGACTCCCCATCTATTGCTTCCCCAGCAAGCCTCACACTGAAGCTTTGACTGAGTCCCCTTCTTCATCCACACTCTTCTTTGCATCCAGGGTCAGCATCAGTGTTCTTTCTTTTTGCCCGCTGCTCACCCAGTGCAGCTCTCAGGTGAGGATCGCTGTGGTCTGTGTCTGTACCTGTTTCAAAAGCGGTGTGTTTAACTGGCTAATGGAACCCTTTTCCCCACCCCCAAAGGTCTCACCACTGTTAATAAGGTTCAGGACTCCTCATTTACATTCAGTTATGCTTTCTGCTGTCACTTGACGCTTTGCCTACACATTCGAGTTTCTGGGAGGGAATACATCTGAAACTCACCTTCGATTCCCATTTACGAAGACTTTTATTTTCTTCTCCTCTATCCCTCACACCCGTGTTCCCTAACCCTGGACAGTCTTGAACTCCAAGTTGACTCAGGGGCGGTGCCACATTTCAATTTAAGCTCTCTCACCTGAATTTCCTCTAATGTTTTATCAGGAGTGAGGAAGAATGAAATTAAGGGTAAGTAGATGGAGAGGTTGGAAGAAATGGAGTGGGGTAGAGACTTCTAAATGAAGGATCAGCCTGCAGGAGAGGCAGAGAGAGGGTTAGTGATGTGTGGTTTGGTTTAATTTTCTCTAAAGTCTAGTTCTGAGTATAAAAATGGCCCCTTTCTTCCGGGTCTAGTTTCATGAACTCTGCCGCTAGACATTTTCTTCATAGTGAATATTTATTACCTCCACTGCAATCCTTCATTTAACATAATATAAAAATTGTGGAAAAAGAGAGTAATTAGTAATAAATCATCATCTCATCCATTAGCAGTAAATAATGCCACTTTGTCAAAGTCATAATCATCAAGCCGTCAGCTCGAGGTGATTATGTGCGCTACCCAATTGGAATGAGGCCAAACGCAAACCACAGCTCCGTTTATTATCCTAATTATGCCTTAATATGATGCCATCTTTTGCTCCCATAAACTTGATGACAATAAAAGGGCAACAATGAAAATTGACAGGATAAGTGAGCAGGAAGGTAGCCTGAGAAACCTGGTCCTTCCACCCAAGAATCTCTGATTTCCGGTGCTGAAAAAGGCTGTAAGACTCTAGGAGGAAGTTGAACAGGAGAGGGGAGCTCTTGGGGTGTTGGATAATCTTTTGCCTATTAATGCACTAATTAGATTATAACAGAGGCACCTCTTACTGTGCATGGTCCTTTGTGAGCTGCATGGTCTGTATGTGGGAACCGTGTCATTGTTAAAGTGGTTCAGTGGCGACTGAGATTATTACCCTGGAATTGTGCAAAAGAAAGGACACAGTCCTGACATGCACAGGATACGGAACAGTGCAGCCTGTAGTCTGCTATAAAACAACTCTTCTCCCCAAGTCGTTGTTAAATTGAGATTTATAAGACTATTTGGAAGCGGTGAATTGTTGAGAAATGAGTGCAAAGGGTTTACTTGAGCTTGCGTAGGACGTCCTGTTATTTGGGATGAAAGATGTGCATCAGCTGGGTTGGGAGGGTCCAGTGTAGCCAATGGGACTTCTGTGCTGAAGCAGGGAGTGAAGGACATGTGGGGGGCTCAAAGGCCTGAAGATCACAGTGAGGTGGGACAGCCAGGCTGAAGGCCACTGTGTTAGTTACTTTTCTCATTGCTGAAACAAAACACCCAACACCCAACGTTAAAGGAAGAAAGGTTTATTTCTACTCACCATTTTGAAAGGCAGAGGACAAACAGTCCACGGCAGGCAGAAGACAGCTAAAGCAGCAAGCAAGTAACAAGAGACAGCACTAGCCCTCTTTCCATTCCTTACATTTTACCCAGCTGGGGGACCCCTAGTCCTACTTAGAACTCTGCCAAACCAAGCAGTGGACTGATTTAGTCATCACACACCCTTAATCCCAGCATCACACACTTCAGATTCAGCCACCTCTAGATGGGGGACATCTAGACACAAGCTGTAACAGCCAGAGAAAGACTGCTGGTGTTGCTGGGCCTGGTGGTGCACGCCTGTAATCCCAGCACTTGGGAGGCTGAGACGGGAGGATTGTTGTGAGTTCGAGCCCAGCCTGGGCTACAAAGTGAGTTCAAGGCCAGCCTGAATGGCATAGTGAGACCCTGTCTCAAAAAGACAAGGGCCAGGGATCTAGCTCAGTGGCGTAAGTGCCTGCCTGGCAAGCGCAAGGTCGTGAGTTGATCCTCGGTACTGGGGGCAGGGGTGAAGAATCCTGGTGTGGTGGTTGGTATGAGAAGTCCAACTCAGGACAACTCCTGAACCAAGAGAAGGTTGGCCAAAAATCTGGTGAGGGTGATTTGGGGAAACCTCTAGAAATTAAGTTGCCCAGGTGATCTGTCAGGGTTGTGATCTACTGTAGATACCTCCACAGAGTACTTTGCCTAGAAGGAACCTCTCCTCCAGCTTGACTGTCCACAGGGACAGATCTCGTGGTGACATTTTTAACAAGGTGACTGTCGTCTGGTCACAGGGTATTCCCCTGACTCAGCCGAACCTGAGTCCCTTCTCTGTAGGTTTGGAGCAGGGGAATATCAGAAAGACAGTCAGATTCCTGTGTCCTTGTGTGTGAGGTGCAGAACATAGGAAGCTTCCTTGCTGAGTGTGGGGAACACAGCTCTACACACCAGGGGAGTGGAACACACTTGTGTCCCTCCATTCTTTGATTGATATAATGCTATATGGATGAGAGCAGAGATAAAAGCTGGAGAGATGTTTCTGGATGTTTTTCTGGCTCCTGGATCCACTCTTTTTTGTGGTGATTCATTTCTGCCTTAAACTTCTATAGCTGCTCCTGAACCCTTCTGATAAACTCAACTTTTTGGTGTAAACTTGTCTGACTAGGTTTCTGTTACTTACAACTAAACAATCCTAAAAATGACAGGGATAAGGGTATGGGATGGAGAGATTGAGAAGGGATGAAATCTTGATGAGGTAGGAAAGCAGGTTCGATGAATAAGAAGATCTGTGATGCCTATTGCAAGATCTGAAACTGGAGGAGTGCCTCGTGACCGGTCAGAAAACCTTCAGTGATTAGAAATAGTCTTTAAAACTCTTTACACCACATCAAGAGATGTAAAACATACTCACGATGAGACACAAATGTACGTAGTTGGAGTCTTGCCACTCAAAAGCTGTCCTGAAAAGGGCTCCCATTTCTTGTTCTTGATCTTAAACCTCCAGCGTTTGGAACCTCACATCCTAGGTGTGGTCCAGCCTCTCCATGAGCCCCTTTCAGTTCCTTCAATGGACCATGTGGTTCCTACATCACCTGCCTCCCAGGTGGCCTCCCATTCCTACACGTTTCCTCTCATGTTCTCCACCCGAGCATCTCTTAAATGTCCTTCTAGGGACCTTGTTGCACAAGCCTGGCCTGATCCTGATAAGCTGAGTAGATCTCATCCTCCTGTATCCTTTAACGGTCCTTACCTGCTTGTTTATGTCTTCCTCACAGACTCAGTTCCTTCAGAGTATATTTTAATACTATTTATTTTGTCTGTGTGAGCACAGTTCTTGGACCATATGATATGCTCAATAAATATCTATTGACCCAACTTAGGGAACTTCCTCACGCTAGGGTACAGATGAAGATTATGCATGATTATGCACACACACCAGCATGTGTGTGCTGGTGCAGACTTGCTGAGGAAGATGCACTTCTAGTGAACAGGAGATGAAAGTAGTGGTAAGTGAAGAGGCGTGGTTGTTCTGAAGAGAATAGGTATTAGCTGCCCAAATTTTACCTTTCACAGACTACAAAACTAGATGTCACTTGTAGGAACAACATAGGGTAAAGGATATTTGTTTTGTGGGAAAACTATCTTTTTGGGCTGCACAGGACTTGAAAGACACCTAGTCCAGAATTTGGAAGAAATAGGGTTTTGCTGATGTTCATTTGGGAGCAAATCTGAATCTCAGTTCATGATTTCTTTGTCATTGGTCCATTTTCAACTGCCTAATGAACGTCGCCAACTTGAATGTTTCCCCAACTTCAAACTTAATGATTTAAACTAACTCATCAAAAGAACCCACTGCATCTCCTTCTCATGTCTTGCTAAGGAATTTTACTCATTCTACACTCACGTACTCGCAAATGTTGAAATTCTTTCCGTGTAGCAACTGGTTAACCTGAGCCTCTCCAGCTCTTTCCTTAGAATGTCTTTTAATCAATTCTCCATTTCTCATTTCATTGCCACCATCCTTCTTCATTCCTGGACTGCTTCAATAATTTTAAAGTCTCCTGGCCTTAAGACATTTCACTCTACAGTCTATCCTGTATGCCACTATGACTAAATTAGTCTGCTTTTCTCATCATGCTGGTCTCCCAATAAAAATATTCAGGAGCATCCTCACAGTACCATATCAAAGTATGTAAGTTAATTAAAATCAAACTTTATTGCAAGTGGGAATTCTGACAATAATATTGAGCACGTGAATTGCTGTAACGTCTATATTATTATAGCCAGAAACAGTATTTTATAGGCTGCTAGATACTTAGCATTTAAAAAGAAACGTTTTTTCCAATATCCTATTACCTTATGTTACACACGCTTTATCAAGAGAAAAAAAGTGATCATTCGTATCAAAAGGAGCAAGTGAAATACTTCAATGTAATTTGTTCATTTATCAATTGCATGCATATTTATTATTTGCTATGTGTATGGTAATAAGATACTTAGGTGTGTTGGAGAGAAAAGAATTGGAGTGAGAGCAGGCATAGGAGAATGTGACCTGGTCCCTGCCTTCCTATAGTTTGTTGTCTTTTGCTTTTTGTTTTGTTTTGTTTTGTTTTGTACCTGGGATCAAAATGATAACCTTGCACTTGTCAGGCAGAGACTTATGCCTCTGAGCTAAATCCCCAGCCCATGTTGTCTTCCGATTTTATGTTTCCTGTTAGATCCAGAACTATGGGGCAGAGTGAAAAACCAGGAATGATTGGTGGTTTGAGGGGTGGATACAGTGGCAAGATGAGTGTAGGAGAGGGACAGGTGGAGTTGAAAGTTTTGATGTTCCATGACAAAAGGATCAGGTTGAAGTGTGGCACAAATAAAAGTTTAATTATCATTCAATATCTAAAAAAAAAAGTTAAAGCCATCAAACTTGGCTTTGGGTTTTCTGTGTATATTCTGCATAAGGAGTTGTAATATCACAAGGTCTGAAAATCTGAAATGAAAAATCCCAGAAATAAACAATTCATAAGTTTTAAATCATGCATTATTTTGAGTGGTGTGGTAAAATCTTGCGCCTTCACACTCTGTCCTGTTGTGGACATGAATCATACCTATGTCCAGTGTGTCCATGCTGTGTATGCCGCCCGCTCCCTGGTGCGGTGGTGGGGTTGGAAGAGGTGCACACAGAATATCCATATAATTTTATTGTAGTATATTGTTATAATTTTTCTATCTTATAATTAGTTACTGCTCATTTCTTACCTTACCTAATTTATAAATTAAATTTTACCATGGGTATGTATTTATAGGATAAAACAGTCCATGGAGGGATCAGCACTACTGGGGATCTTGAAACCTATCACTGGAGGATTAGAGGGGATTGCTGTATTTACAATCAGTTGATTTTAAGTGAAGAAGATTATTCTCTAATGTATGTGTGGGCTTCTTCAAGTCAGCTGAAAGGTCTAAAGTGCAAAGCAGATTTCCTGAGGAAGGAAATATTCTGTCTCAGACTCACCAGTCCTTACGACCCTATGGAATCGCTTTGTTTCTGTGTCTCTGTTAGAACCTTTGTTGATATGCTTTGCTTCTGTTATTAGGAGTTCTTCCACAGAAATGTTTGGAAGATACGAAAGAGTATTTATTTCTCAAAACACTGCCAAGGAGGAAGGCACAGGATTTGTCTCTAGTTGTGATTCTCCCTGTAGGCTTTTCCTTTGTCTCTTTTTGTGGTAATAGAATTAATTTATCTCATGGGAATCCTTGGCCTTGTGCTTTAGACTGAGCTACTTTCTGCACCAGGGTTTGGCACTTGACCCCTTCTAGCCAAACAAGTGATGTATTTCATTGGTATCTTTCAGGCACAGTAGTGTTTGTATTATGAAGTTGGGTGTACTGGTGTTTGATGCATATGTATTTACAACTGTTCACTCTTCCTTTTGAATTGCTCTCTTAACAGTGTGTAGTGATGTTCTTTGCTTCTTAGATCAATTAGGGCTTAAAATTCCCTTTGTCTGAAATAGGATATCTTTTCCTGCTCATTTTGGAGTTCCCATTGCATGGAATCTTGTTTTCCATCCTTTGATTTTTAATCTGTGTATTTCTTTTTGAATTAAATGTATATCTTGTATTCTGCATATTGTTGAGTTGTGTTCCTTGATCTATTCTGCCAATTTATGTCTTTTGATTGGAAAATTAAGCCCGTTCACACTGAGAGTTACCATTGGTAGGTACTGACTTACTCCTGTCATTACATTGTTTTCCTGTTGCTGACCATCACCGCTTTCTGCTTAACTGCTCACCTTCCCTAGTATATTCATCCTGGTAGATTTTTTTTGGCATGGTTTGCTTCATTGTCTCTTTTCCAGGATATTTTTGAGAACCTTTGGAAATGCTGGTTTGGTGGTTATGAATTTCATGATGTGTTCTTTGC
>RJWT010020519.1:0-17933 GCA_004365215.1 Cuniculus paca
CCATGTGTATCTGTGCCTGTTACTACGCCAGGCAGTTGGAAAGGAGACTGGTAGGCACTGAGAAAATGCTAATGGATTGATGACATAGACACACTTCTTTTAAGGATGTAGGCTAGAGAGCCTTGTTTATGCTCATTTTCTGATTGTTCCGAATGGCTTCTTCATCCTTAAATGTCATGAGGACTCCAGGTACTTTTGGGTCTTCACACATGTTTTCTGTCTCACAAATGTTCCTCAACAGATTATATTCTACTTGTCCAAGATCTATTCCTGTTTCTGGGGGACCGTGGGATTTGTGAGATTATTTTGCTAAATAGTGACTTTCCTAGACATACCTAAAACTGCTACTGATGTCATAGTACAGAGTGTAGCATTTGGACCTTTGCTATTTGAGATTTGTCTCTGTTGCCTAATATCAGAATCCCTCAATTATTACAGACAAAATCATGAAGTTATTCAAATCATTTTTTTTTTAGTGCAAAATCATTTTCTTGGATTGTAAAAATGTAACCTGAGTTTTGGACTCCAAACAGCATTTATGATTTGGAATTTCTTTTTAAGGGTAGTATATTTTTGACAGAGAGAGAAACGACAAACATTTTAAAGGACAAATGATATAAATTAAACAGTCCAACACAACCACCTAGATCTGGATATTAATTTTGCTTAAGGCAATTTTTTTAAAAATTGGTAGCTTGATCTTCTGAGTGTTGCTAAAGTTCATATACAGAAAGAAAGAATACAAATGAAAAGTGATCAGTGAGTGATTTGACAACTTTCTGGTATTACAGAGTTTGCATTATTTAAATCTTTCCTTCATATTCTGATGGTTTCTTAATCACCCATGCTATGAAAGACTTTCCTAGGCTTTTGCTGAAGCAGGTCAGATTAAGGAAATGAAATTTTTAAAAAATATTCTAAGACAATTTAAGATATACAGGGTTAGTTACCCAGGAAATTATTGTCTGGGTGGATGACTTTGGTACTTCAGAAGTATTATCATTGGAGATTATATGAAAGAGAAGAATATGCCAAGAATATCAAGGTGTCATGAATGTGTTTTGAAGATTTGCAAATTAAAAAAGGATTCTCATCTTTTTTAAAAGAAAGAGGGAGAGAACTATGATTTTGAAATGTCCTATCACCTGGTTATGTTTTATCCATGTCTTTGTACCACCAGTCTTCATTAATATGTTTTTCTTTAAATTGCAGTAACTCCTGGAATTTTGTTATTCTAATCAAAGTTAGTGGTGCCACACTGAAAGGAGCAAAATGAATGGCAAACACTGCAGTATCACCATTCAGATATCATATTTATGAAGAGTTAAAAAATAAAGGCTCTGAGATGTGTCAGACTCAAGAATAATTTCATTCCTCTTTATTTCCTCCTGTTAGGGTAACTTTCTCATGAATCACTGCTATTCATAAATTTAGAACTTTTCCTATTGATATATTAATGATTTTTGATGAGATTTACTTCCCATGTGAGGCACTTTGACCATAGTGCTGGTAACTATGGCAATAAGATGTTAGTATTAAATAGAGCCAGAGTCTGGATTTTATTCCCAGAATTGATTCCTTAAATATTCATACTTGTTTAGGATTTCAAGACTACCTGAGCCAGTGTTTCTCATGAACATGGTTTGAAGAAACCATGAAACATATTATTACAAATGGATTTATGAAATTCATCCTCAGCATTTAGGGTGGAGAAGGCATCTTATTCCAGGTTTCTCCAAGTGTGATCTGTAAAACTCTGCTCATGAATCTTTGAAGTGCTGTTAGAAAGGCAAACTTGGAGAACATAAAACTGACCTCTTGAATTAGAACCTCTGGGAGTCCCAGAAATCCTGTATGAAACTACCAGTGTAAGTGTAGTGTGCTCACTATAAAAAGTGAAACAACAGCATTTTTACCTGGATAGGTCAGCTGATTATCATTAAAACCCTTAGTACTTAAAATAGTTGATCATTCAAATGTTTTCTTCAATTCCAATGATTTCTTTGTCATCCATGGAATAGAGACTTTTCCAAACTTATTATTACTTTGGAAAACAACACCTGACATGAGTCCTATCCTCTTAAAATTTTAAGTATAGTATTATTAACTCTATGCACAATGTTGTATAGCAGATATCTAGAGCTTGTTAATTTTTCATGACAGAAATTATACCTGTTAATCAGCAACTTTCCACTTCTCTCTCCCCTTAGATTTTATTACGCTTTTGATGGAACATTTCTGATTGAAAAAATTGGGATTTTCTTCATTCATTCAATAGGCATAATTACATAAATTCAAATTGTACCTTCAATTCATTGGTTCAGCCAGGTGGACGTAAATAAGCATATTTGCACTTACAGTTATTTTCTGATTGATATTATTCACTTGAAATTTGTTTTTTTGGTAGAAATGATCAGAATTAATGACAGCTTCTACAATTCAGTCAGTCTAAGAGTCAAAAGAAAAACACACAAGTTGTGAATTATTTTTAATTTGGAAAGCAGAGTAGACAAGTGGTAGAGAAATTTGAACAAGTACTAACATCTGATATTTAAATATGATTTTATCTCTGTCTGAGGACACACTTTTATCACTTCCTTAAACTGAGTAGAGCATATGACTATAATCTCTGAGGAGAGTGACTGTGGGCTATATTAACCATACATAATTTATTTCACTTCTTTACAGGCTTCCATAAATGTTGCAAATTATATATCAACAAATATATATTCCAACAAGTATATATATATGTATATATATATATATACATATAAATATATGCAAAATTCTGCTAGTAACTTGTTGATTACAGGAAATAATCTTTATACTTAAAAAACCAAACAGTATTATAGAACAGATGGCATATGCTGTGAGTTATTTGACCTTTTAGGATAGAGTTAGGATCAAAGGTAAGAATTTTCTAAAATCAAATACAAATCTACAACTTGTGTCTTTTGGAAGGAGAGAGAGATATGGGAAGAGAAGAGAAGAGAAAGATCAAGAAGAAAAGACCTACTGTTCATTAAATAGTATTTTCTGGAATTGAAGTCCAGGAACTTTAAATGAAACAAATTGACATTTTCCTCCTTTTTTCATGCAAATGAGAGCAATGGGCAATGAACAAATTGTAAATCCAGCAAGTCCACAATATGAACATAGATTTCATAACCCTTTTGAAATTAAAGACTTGGGGTCATTACTTTGTCGCTTTTCAGTCACACAGAATAATTTGTTCTTTTTATTTTTATCCCTGTGGAAACCTGGGTTTTACAAAAATTTGCAGAGAAATCTGCTAAATTATAAGGGCAACTCATTTGAAAGGTTAAAGGATGAGACGCAATTAGCCTCTGAAGTCAGACCTGATTATTGAAGTCAGATTATCCTTTGATTCAGAACAATATGGCCAGACATTTTAATGCACTAATGTGTCCACTGGTAGACAATTAAAGTTGTCAGTTTAAGTAGTCAGTTGAAGAGGTAGGTTAAACTGGAATTGGTAGTGTCTCTGTGACCTTGTGCTTAGAAACATTTCCCTGGAACTACAACCATGAGCTTTGAATTGATGCGGGAAATAACAGAATTTAATTATGGCCAATGTACCAATGAGTATAGTCTTTTCATACACAGCAAAAACAACTGACCCGTGAAAAGGCAGATACTGGATAGATATTCTAGAAAGACACCAGTGATTGATAGTCAGATAACCAAGAGGTCCAGCAATTTTTGTAGGCTTTAATGTGCTTGTCAAATTGAAACCTTATCTCATCACAGAGAAAAGATGAGAGAATAAACTTTTATTTTTTATCATGATCTCTGTCCCATTTTATAGTCACATACATGAAATCTGCAGGGAGAATTTTGTTTCTCTTCTGAGAAAATAGCAGCTTCCTATCTGATGGCTAATTAGTAATTTTCAATGATCTTTATTCACTCCGAGACACTTTGTTCAAAGTGTCTGCCACTATGGCAACCAGTTATTTGTAAAGTGCATTAGGCTAAAACAAACATTTGTGTGGGAAGAAAACTGCTTTTTTTTTCATTCGAATTTGTATTTAATTGAGTGAATGGTAATGGGAGGTGAGAGGAGAGATAATTAACTTGTGCTAGCAAGGATCTCCAGAGGAGGGACCTAGGTAAAGCATTCAAAGCTCCACCTCAGCCTGCAAGCAGCAGAGAGGAATGAATGAATTTCAAGGCAACCAAGAGAACAAAGGCTGGGATGCGAAATGGGTGGGCAGTGACTCAGGAAAAAAATTCAACCCTTTGATCCAGGTTCAGTAATAAAGCATAGCAGTAATATGTTGTCTTTTTCATAGAACAGAATTATTCTTAGCAATTAGATGTCATGGTATCATTTAATTTTATGCTTTACTTGTCTATAAGGAAGCTTCTATTCTTAACAAAGGCAAATGTAAAAAGGAAGGGAATATTAAAAATGAATGGATTTATTGGTATTATAGGTAGTTTCCATACTAAAAATACATTAATTTACTCCCTTTTCCAAAAATATTATATTTTAATCCTTTGTAATCTTCTGCAGCAGCTCGTTGGAAGGTATTTTTAATCTGTCCACTAGCAGACGATTATAGTTAAGTAAAAAAGATAATGACATTAAAATAGATGAAGTAACTCATTAAGACTATACCTTAGTTAAAATTTATAGTCTAGATATAATTTTTTTACTAAATTCGTAAGTATGAGTTGGATAACATTTTCACTGTTTATCTTTTCTACTTTCCTTCCTGCATGAGAACTTAGTGAATAATACTTATTTTTTATTTGAAATTGACTTGTGAATTAACAATTTGATCAAATGAGACTGATTATTTTTCAGTAAAACTATAAGGAGACTAGATATCCACCAGAGAGAATATTGACGCCAATTTCATGAATTAGACTCTATAACTTAGGGGACATTTTGTCGAAAGATGAAGATGCATGAAATCAGAAAGTGCATGCAAAAATGATGGACCAGCAGCTTGTATACTGAGATCCTGCAGTGAAATGACATTGCTATAAAATCCTAACTAGCTAAATTACAAAGGAAAAAGCAATTTTGATTAGTTGAGTATTCAATTTAACCAAAACTGAATGAAAAGGACTCATTTGTTTTAAATTTCATTCCTAAGGTTTCAAATTCATATTTCCTACATCTTTTTCCTAAAATTTACTATGGTAAATTTTTAATTTGAGACTTTGATAAGTAAAACTCTTCCTGAGCAATACATCATAATTTTGATCAAATAATTTTCACTGTATAATATTAGAAATGTAAATAACAACAACAATAAAAATGATGGAGATAAATGTGCTCTGAACCTTGGACCAAAATCTCCCAAACTCTGTGGCAGCCACAAAACCAATCAAAATCAATCACAAAATCAATAAACAATTTGTCTTTCTCAAATATGTCCTGTGTTTTAAGTTTGTGTAGTTCTTTAATGGATAATCAATTACACATTAATTTATAAAGCTACTGAATTTATTATAATGCCTTGATATTTTTTCCTAAGAAAAATCCAGCTCAAAGTATTGTTATCATTGTATAGTGAAGAGCATAGTATTGATAATATTTAAAATGATGATGAACTATTATATAGTGGTTTATCACAGATTGAATATTTTTGTAAGTACTGAAGTGTATTACCTCATTTAAATGCTCATAAATTCTAATTAATTATGTGGTAGTTTCCCTTCCATTCTATATTTAGAAAAATTGAGATACAAAGAGTTACCTTATTTTGTCTAAGTTCTTATAACTTGATTTTGTAGTTAAGGAGATGTTAAAATAGATCTTATTTTAAAACTTTTAGACTCACTGCTTTAGATGATAGCATAAATGTAATTTAGAAAACAAAACACTGAAAGACTGTGCTTTGGTCATTTGTTAGCTGCTAAAGTTTGAGGAGATGAGCAATCTGGCCAGTAATATTGAATAATTGGGCCCCGTTCACTGCTGTGTGTTCCAAGTGGGTATGACAGTGAAGTCTAGTTATCAGTCTCTGTGGCAACCAGAAGATGTATGCTGATAGCAGACATAACTGTCACACGGAGTGTGTCTGCTTAGCATTCCTTGAGAATATACCTGCTTTCAGCTGTTTGAGGTATTCAACACTGTGGCAGTCACAGTCTCCAGGGTCTCAGCAGAATGCAGCACTTGTTTGCTAGGCAGACCTGAAATAACTGTTATTTATTTATAGCCTCTGGCACTGTCTGAAAAATTCTGCAACACAACTAGGTTAACAACTTCAAGTTAATGTAAACACCCTAAAAATGAAAGCTGCAGTGCTGAACTGCAAATATGGCCAGGCAAAGGAGAGAACTGGGGAGAGGTGACAGTATGGGCTGCACGCACGCCACAGGATACTGTCTTAGGGGAAGTTTCGAAATGACTGCTGGTTGGAGGGTGCCTCTTGCAGGCACAGGGCTCTCATCATTTGTGTATGGCTATTATAGGCGAAGGGAGCAGGACTAAGGAACAGAACTTCGTGACTGAATATACTAGTCGAAACTTTGAATCACTGCTCAAAACTTGACGAGTCACATGCAGTTTGTGAAGGTAAGGATTAATTGTCAACTTTATTTGCCTGGGATCTCCTAAGGAATTCAAGCAGCATATGTCTGTGTGGTCTGGATGGGACATGGAAGTGTGACTTTGGGTGAGATATATGGTCCCTTCTCTGGCACCTTTCATTCACTTTGCTACTAAGTTGCCATGAATTAAGCAGCTCTGCTCTACCATGCCCTTCTACCATGTTGTTCCTACCTTGGAACCAACTGGCTATGGACTGAATTCCCTGAAATCATGAGCCAAATTAAACCTTGCCTCCTTTATATTTTACATGACAGGTAGTGTACCTCAGGAATGGAAAAGCTGATGAATACACAGTCAATACCAGTCTTTGCAATGATCTTCATAAACTGTTATCAGTTGAGCACATCTCCTATCACTGTATCGTTGTTTCTTCCCCTCATTTCAGTCACAGGCTCACTTGATGTTCCTTGAACATGGCTAATACGCTTTCACCTAAATGTTTTATTCACTGTTCCATCTGCCTGACACTGACATGACTCACTCCATTACTTCTTTCGGGTGCTTCCTCCTGTTATCTTATCCAAGATGTATTCCTGACAAACTTCCACTTTTCTATTGCTGCTTATCAAACTCCAAAGCATAATAGCTTAAAATAATAACCAATTTATTTTACATGACAATTTTGTGTTTCATGAATTGAGTAGGGTTTGGCTAGTCGCATCTTCCATTGCTGGTGGTATGCAGTTGACAGACGGATTTCGTATTAGTCACCTTTCTGTTACTGTAACAAATAACTGGGGTAATTTATACAGACCAAGTTTATTATGGCTGTGTCAGTCCATGGCTCTGTTGCTTTGGAGCTCCTGGTGAGACAGGGCATTGTGGTGGAGACAAATGGGATTGATTTCCAGTATGTGAGTTTTATGTTATTATATAATAACCTACCTCCAATTTAGTGAATTAAAATAACAAAAATTTTTATCTTACAATATGTGGGTCAAGAATCCACGTCACTTAGCTAGTGTTCCAGCTCAGGGTCTTGCATAAGGTGCAGCAAGTTTTTTTGCTGCAGTTGCAGTCATTTCAGGTCTTGGCTTGGAAAGGATTGATTTCTAGTCTCCCTCATGACTCTTGGCAGGATTTAAGTCCTTGCTGGTTGCTGCTTATAGACATTAATTCTTTGCTACATGAGCCTGTCCTTAGTTTTACCCACAGTGTGACAACTTACCTTCTCTGGAGCCAGGGATCTGGGGGAAAGAAAATAAGAGAGGTCAAGCAAGCCAGAATACATCGTTGTTTGTAACTGAATCTTGGAAGTGACATTCCTATGCAGTGATGGTGTATCATCTTTGATAGAGTCAAGCCATTAGGTCCAGCCTGTGCTTAAGGAGTGGAGAATCCACAAGAGTTTGAACAGCAGAAGTGGGGGTCTTGGGAGCCAGTTAAGAGGCTGCCTACCCCAGGCATTGTCTGTAAATGACATGGGATTTGGTGTGCCCAGGGATCCCAGGGAGGGTTAGTTGTCTAGGAGACCTGGGAAGATGCCATATGGATTTTTACACTGTAGCTTCAGAAGTCTCAGAAACCACTGTCACTGCATCATCTTGGTCAAGTCACTGAGGCAGTCCATATTCAAAGAGCTTGCAGCCATTCTTCATTTACTACCCAAATCTAATAGAATCTAGTATACCTCTCATTTGCTCCATACACCCATTATTTTCTTATCCCATTTCTGCATCGCACTTGTATTTTTAAGGCTTATAACTAAACAACTAAAAGGTAATCTCCCTGAAGCCAGAGAAGTTAGACTGACTCCACCTCCTCTCTTTTCCTACTGATAAATTTCCAAAGTTTAGAGCAGTAGGTGACACAAAGTAGGTTTTCAGTACCCATTTAATACAATTGCGTGAGCCTATTAGCCTTTAGATGGTATAGTCTCTGCCTCCCTTACCAGCCCTTTTCTCTAGGTCACTGCTTTCTAGCCCCACTGGCTTTTTTTTTTTTTTTGTCTATTGGCTTTTCTAAACTTGAAGTTTATTCCTTGTGCACAGCCTTTGGAAGCACTGTGTCATATTTTGCTTGAAGACTCAGTACTTTATATTATACAGATTTAAGTTTAACACCTCAGAAAGGACTATACTATTAGGTCCATGACCATTTTGTGTCTCATCATTTAGTTTTATTTTCTCTGTAGCATTAAAGTTTTTGGTATATCTGTTTATCTGTATTATTTATTTATTTTTGTTTGTTTGTTTTGGGGGCTGGGTCTTGTTATGTAGCCCAGTTTGGTCTCAAGCTCATGACAGTCTTTCTGCCTCAGCCTCCCAAGGGCTAGATTACAGGTATGTACCATAACTCCTGACTAGTTCATTTTATTCTACCTAAAGATAAAGTCTATAGATTTTAGGACCTGTCTTATCCAAAGCTCTATCCTCTAGCACCCAAAACAATATATAACTGTATATTTTTGTTGAATAAAGCAAATCTTTAATGTATGGAAATATCAGTTTTCTTCTCTACTTTTTTCCCCTTAAAATTTAGCTCCAATTCATTGCTAATTCGTTTTCCTTTTCGGCAATCATCCCCCACCCCCCCATCCCATGTGAACACATTTTTATTGCAGCAATCATAAAATCACTAAATGTCATTACACTACATTTCTTAATGACAATAACATATCTCCTTAAAATGGACCTAATGACCAGGAAGTAATTGCAAGAGTGTGCGAACAAAAAGAGCTGCCAGTTGACCAGCAGGGCTGATAGTTTATGCACCGAGCCTTGTCCTCATGACAGTAAATCTGGTTCTACGCTTGGTTTTAAATCCATCATGTGAAATGATATTTAAAACTTGGGAGAGTCTGGAATAAACTACATGGAGATTAAGATCTTTGTAAAAGAAGGTGCATGCCTGAAGTGGTGGAGGTATGTGATGTGTTTTCTTAGCCTACATTTTTAACCTATGAAATTTTCAGCAGAAAAAGACATCTTTAAAACCCATCCTCTGGTCCTTCCCTTTTTATTCCCTAGCTACAAAGTCATGTGATATTTTCTCCGTGATACTGCAGTTTTAGGGAAAAGTGATGAGTTCAGTATCACTGGAAAATTTTTTGCTTCCTTGTGTTGGCTTTCCAAATGACTCTGGGGCACAAGACAGGGAAAGGCCAGCGGAACTCAGAAAAATCTCATGTGTGTTCATCTCTGAGACTGCAGGAGCACTACCATTTCAAACTAGCCTACGGTAGGAAGTTATACTCCCCTTGCCTGACCCAAAGGCCTTCGTAAGCTACATGTTTCTCATGCCTACATCCAGCAGAAAATAATAGCTGTTGAAAAAGTTTTAATCAAATCTGATAGTTTAAAACCAAGAAGACAAAAGGATAAAAGGATCTTGTGGATCAAAAGGTCATGATAGTTCATCAATTCTAGGCTCTAATCATTTGATATCTTTCTCCCATTAAAAGTATAAGATACTTGCTATGCAACCTCTGAGTTAGTCTAGTACTTCTTTATGATATAAGTAATTATGCATGTATATATTCACATCATACCTGCACAAGTTGAGGATCTTTTGTATGCTTTTTGGTGGCTGTCTCGAGGTCTTGAACTATTTCAAAATGTTTATAGCCATTTCTGTCAAATAAAAACTTTATGGTGTCCTGATCCATCTTATTCATCAGACCTGGCACCATGCGACTCCCGGCTCTTCCCTAATGTGTAATTTTTTTTTGTACCGGGAATTGAACTCAAGACCTCATGCTTGCCAGGCAGGCCCTGTGCTGCTGAGCTCTATACCCAATGTGAAAATGTCCATGAAATGCAAACATTTTGAATCAATTCAGACATTGAGGCATCATGACAGTAAAATTAAAGATACTCATAAAAGTGGACTTTCAGAAGTGCTTTAGAGAGAGGTGAGGATAATGAGATAAGTGTGTAACAATATTTTTAAAATTTTAAACATTCACTGTAGGTTTTGATCATATGTGTGCTACATAAACATATGTAGCCAAATCGGTCATGCCTTTCATGAGCACAGTAAACAATATTGTAAGGTTTATTTAGACGTGGACACAACACTCAATCTGACTGCAATGAATATGAAACTGAGCACCTCACCACCTCATACAGGTGAAGAGGATATATGTTAATAGGTAAATAGTGCCAGAATTTATTGACTAGAGCTGCATTTAGAATTTAGACTTGAGGATTTGCTAACAATAGCTATTTCATCTTTTTAAAGAAAGTAGTAAATCTTTCACTCTCCTGATCTTTCTTGTTGCTAAATTCCAATCTTCTTCCTAATGTTCCTTCACAGCCCATCTGAAAGTGACAAATTGTACAAGGGCTCCCAGAAGGCAATGAGATTGTGCTAGAAAAATCACTGGACTATGAGTTGGACATTGTATTTCGTGCACTTGTCACTCTGTCTTTTGGTCAGTTCTGTCAACTCATTTAGGCAGATTTTTCTTTCACATTAAAACATTTTAGAATGTATTGTCAGGTTAAAGATGTGAGAAGTATTTTGAAATATATAAAATGCTAAAAAATATTTTTCCCATATATACTTACTTTTCCCATATATATTCATATATGGGTAATATCTGCTGGTAAATATAACTACCAGTGCTGTTGGACATATAGAAACAAATAAAATGCTGAATAAAAAGTTGTTATCTTTCCCATAATGGAACTTACTATGGTTTTGTTATTAGCTATGCTGTACTGCTTACAGCTCTAAGTGGGGCAGAAAGAAGATCTATAGTCTTTTTCTTCTCCAATTTTCTTGAACTACATTAAATCCCTTTACCTCAAATCATCCCTGATTCTTGTTTAGTAACCTGAGTGTTTATCTAGATGTTTCTCATGATGAGTTTATATGAAGACCACGAAACACAACTGGATATTTTTATTCAAATTTTAAGGTGAGAAAATTGGGATACAATGAGTTTAGTGACTGTGTGCTAGGTCTTATAAATAGCAACATCAGAGTTTAGGCTTTGAAACCAGTCAGAGCTCTTAAAAACGAATGATTTTTTTTGTGTTTTTGAAGGAATTAAAGGATAGACTGTTTTATGAGAGTTGTAGTTCTATATACAGGGATGTAATATTTGAGGATGATAATGTAAGTTTTATAAAATGTAACACCACCTTATTAATTTGGATTTACAATGAATATAGTTATTGCTTATATATGAGTAGATTGTAAGAGAATCATTGTAATATTCTCGTTCTTTAAAAAATAATCTTTTTATCTCAAATCATGTGCAGGTATTTGTATTGGCGCTATATGTGATTTATGAAAGGAAGATACATAACCCTCGCTCTTTATTTGAATGATTTTAATATATATATATAATCTCAATACAGATAAATCTATCAATACAGTAGAAAGGAAGGCCTAGCAGTACAAGCAAAAGAAAATGAAACTTTAAGCATCCAAAGAAATTCTGTGAAAAGTGCCTAAAAATATTTCCTCGCTTTTCCCTCTCAATATGTTTACTACCTCCTCTTCAAAGACATCTTTAAACACAAATGTCTCCACAAAAGCTTTTCTGACCACTTTAAACCTTGTCGTATGAGATTTGTCCTCGCATAAATTGGGGTTAGAGCTGTATCATACAAATTATCTTCTGTTCAGTCCTCAACATAATATTATTCCTTGTTTAAAAGATATATCCTAATTTTAAACATATTAAGATTTTAAAAACACTGAAATTTGGGATCTAAACTGAGTGAACTATGTAATTGTTTATGTTATGTACATATTTATTTGTCTCTTTACTTATCTAATCAGTGTATGTGTATATGCATGTGTGTGTTGGAATATTATTCACCCATTAAAGAAGGATAGTCTTCCATTTGCAAAATGAATGAATCAGAAGGAGATTATGTTAAATGAAATAAGCCATATACAGAAGAATAAGCATTGTTATTCCACTTGTCCGAGGAATCTAGAATAGAAGTAAGACCTAGAATTGTGATTTGTAGGCCTAGATGGAGGGAAAAGTAGGAAGGTGTTAGATAAAAATACAAAGTTTCAGTTATGCAAGATGAGTAAGATCTAGAATCTGCTATATACTGTAGTACAGACATGTAGTTAAAACTAATAATGTATTATATATCTAAAAACTTAAGCGTGTAGATCTTATGTTCATTATTCTTATCACAACAATAATAATGAAATAGAGTGGGAGGAAATTTTAGAGGTGATAAATATGTTTACATCATATAATGTAGGATTAATGAGTATATGCCTAACTTTAAACTCATCAGTTTATGTACTTTTAATATATGCAGCTTTTTGTTTCAATAATCATTATCGAGTTTTTGAAAAAGTTGTTACTTAAGTGGAATTTTCTTAATTTGATTTTTATTGTTCATTTTTAGATGTACAAATGCAGTATCTTTATTTTTACATTAATTTCTAGAAACTTGTTGAACTTACTAGCTATAATAGTATTTTAATCTATTCCTTACAATGTTCTATGTGTAAGATCTTGCCATGTGTGACTACAGATACTTTTTCTTTTCTAGTCTAGATACATTTAGTTTCATTTTCTTGCCTGAATGCCCTAAATACAACTTCCATTAAAGAGTTTAATAGGAGTGAAGAGAATGGACATCCTTGTCTTGCTTCTGATTTTTAGAGGAAAGTATCCAATCTTTCATAATTAAATATAATGTTAGCTACATTTTTTTCATAGGTATCCTTAATCAGTTTCCTTCTCTTCCTAAACCATCGAATATTTTATCATGACAGGGTGTTGGTTTTATAAAGTGTTTTTCTTACAATATTGAAAGGATAATATAACTTTTATACGTTATATTGATATGGTATACTATATTAATTGATTTTTTTCATATTAAAGCAACCTTATTTTCTTGAAATAAATCCAAATTGGTCGTGATTTAAAATCTTTTTTATACTATGGATTTTGTCTCATGTCCTTTTGATTCTTCTTTGTGACATACAATTTACCAATGAAACCACCCGAACTTGGCCTTTCTGTGTAGATTTTTGTTATTGAATTACTAATTTACTTGCTTAACTTGTTCACGTTTATTCATATTTGCTGTTTCCTGTTACATCTATCATACTCTAGTTAGGTGTGTTTGATGAGACGCAAGCTCAGTAAAAATAGCTTCTGAGAACTTATAAAAGACTCCTATGTGAAAAACAAATTAATATATGTTAATCTTCGATCTTTAAGTTCAGGTCATCTTACGTATAAATATTTCTAAAACTTCTTATTTTTATTTGCTATGACAAGTGATTTTATCTCCCATTTTCATCTTTAATTTCAATTTATGAACTATTTTTGTAAAAACACAACTTAATCTCATTTAGTAGGATTCCTCTTTACAAATGAAACGCCATCTCAGGAAGTTTATTGGCCTAGCCATGCATGGTGCAAGAACCCCTGTGATTTAAAAGTAGGTTCGTTTGCTCCACATCCTGTCATCCATCCCTTCACATTATATTCACCTGAATTTGTACCTAGAAGGCTTCTGACATATTTTAATCTGAAAAATGAGAAGTGATGAAAGACACCTGTTTCTCTCAGTCTATCTTACATTTTCAAGATTTGAGGTTTAACAAAACTCTTAATATAGTAGATTTCTGCTTCTGGCTGTGACAGAATACCATGTCTCAGACTAAACTCCACTGAATTATCATAAAGGCTGAGCCAAACACAGCGGTCATAGAACCCAACTAAAGCATCCAGGATTCAGAGGTTAAATGTCCTATAGAAAAGGGCGAGGAGGTGACAAAGGTGATGAAGAGATATTCTACACAAATGACAGAAGTCAGAAGACAAAATCAATTGTTAAGTGGTCAAATGAAGTAACACTTACCTTAAAAGTCCAAAGTGGAGAAAATAACATTTTCAGAAAAAGAAGAAAAAAAAAGAATTTATTGTCAGGAGACTCACAGTAAAATTAAAGTTTTCTGGAGTTCTAACTGAAGGAAAATGATTTCTAACAAAACTTTGAAAATTCATTAAGTAATAAAGAGCAATGAGAAGTAAATGTGTGGGTAAATCTAAATATGCATCACATACAGAATCACACATATATTTGAAGTTAAAATAGATGATATTTATAGAAAAGAATGAGGAAGCTTAAGTGGAATTAAAGGATGCTAAAATTTTTTCAGTGTTACAGTAGTGGTAAAAATGTTAATTGACAGTAAAATGCGTTCATGAAAATATAAAAGTATGATGAGTATGAAACTGATCATAAAAGAACTATTTATAAGGAACAAACTAGACATATCCCAAAAATCCATTCACAGGAAAGTGGATAAGTTATGGCACATTTATAAAACATGCTTATGTGTTGCTATGACTGAACACAGTGCCCCTACATGTAGCAGCAGAGACAAATCTCAAACATGATGTTGAGAATGAAACAATTCTACTTATACACATTTTGGTAAGGTACAAACTAATCTTTTGTGGTAAGATGGAAGGGTAGTTACTTTGGGTTGGAAATAACCTGTAAAGGAGATGAGAGAGCTTCTGGAATACTAGCAACTTTCCTACTTCTCAACTTGTGAAGTGATTTCATAGTTCTTTGTTAAAATTTCTTCAACCTACACATTAATGATTTGTGCACTTTCCTACATCTGCCAAATGTCATAAAAATTTAAAACCTGCAAAGATTTTTGCAAAACTCCTGGAGGAAACTCCAGGAAAAATCTTAATTAAGAATCAAACTTGTAAATTTCTGGAGATGTGAGGAGGTTTCCAGTTAAGAGGTGCATTGCTGCAGTGGCCTGTTCATTCCATCATCAAGTGGCCTTTCTGAGCCTACCTTCGTGACCCTTGCACAGGTGACTTAATCTTTTTATGAAGCAGTTTCTTTAAATATAGGTCTTACTCCCATATTTAAAGCAACTGTGATGATCGAAAGAGACAAATTAATTGATGCTTTAAAATCTTATAAAATGCTCATTCCCAGCAAATGAAATTTACACCTTAAACAATCAATTTTTACCAGAGAATGTATAAGTTCAGGGAGAAACAGCCTGGCAAATTCATCTGGTGTTCTATATAAATAAAATTTTAAAATACCTCCAGTATTTTCATGCCATGCCATCTGCCGAATGGCTCTTGGAATGGAATTTTAATCTCTAATTGCAAATTCAGGGATTAAAAAGGTTACATTCAAAATGTGCTGGAGACCAACTAACAATTCAGAGAGGGAAGGAAAAAGTCTCTATCTTCAGGTTTTGCTGGCATAGACGTTTTCTGGAAATGATAACCTGGCACTAGGTCTTTCACAGTCAGAAGCAGAAAAGGAAAATAAACTGCTCTGACTGGGTCTGAACTCTGTGGAGCTTGTATAAACTCCAGCTGCTTTTGGTTGTGGAATCAGATTGAGAATGGATAATCACACTCTTTCAATTCCTTAGAAATGAGAATGAGATTTTTATCTGTTGTCTAGACAATTAAAATCAGGTGAAAAGAATATGCTATACTTTTTTTTTTTTGCTTATGAGGAACCCAGAATGTAATGAAAATGAAAGAAAAAGGCCCAACAGGCAATTGTAAATTGTATGCAGAAATATGAGAAAAATCTATAAACAAATGAAAAACTGATATTTCTGCTACTTTGGGTAGACATTTTTGAAAAATTTACCTTGATGTGTAGTTTTAATATGTTTGGTGTAGATATAGATGACAGTTTTTTTCACTTCTAAATTTTTTCTCTACTACTCCTTCACCACACCTTCTGCTTGTACACAAGATATTAAAATGTGCATAACACACTTCTAATCTGCCTTATGCCTTTGCATACACTATATTTCTTACTCCATCTGCCAAGTCAAATAATTTTCTATGATGACTTTGACTATGCCAAATCATTTTCTATTATGACTTTGACAGAATAAGAGATTCATTATGAAATAGGACTGTGTGCACTTCTCATTTTTGTATCTTTGAAACATGAACTTGATTGTTCTTCGATTGCTTTCTGCATGTATAATTGATCTATTCAACTCCATGTCAAAGACCATGACTTCTTGCTTTGTATTCCCTAATGAAAAGAGGATATAAGGGACTTAATAAAAGCCTTAACAAAATCTGCAAAATGGATGTTTAAAACTTACAATGTTTAAGATTTTTGGTAATATAATTATTTTATAATGCAGTTTTATTCTCTCATGTTGTATATGATTTTTTTTATGAGCAGGATATATTTATTGAGAGAAAGAAAGCTTCTATCTGAGAGAGAGAGAGAGAGACAGAAGGGGTCCCGAGTGGGTTGCCAAAGACTCTGGCTTTTCTAGGGATTTTTATAGAGTAAAACCACGAGGTAAGGTGGGTCCAAGATAGGGAAAACCTGGGAACTCACAAGGCAAATGAGCATCAGATAGGACAGAAGTATGATCAACCAATAAGATTAATTGTTCAGGTAAAATTGACCAAATGAGGGACGAATAGGGAAGCAAGTTACGTAGCAAGCGAGCATTCTTAAGGATCAGTGACTCTTCCTATAGGGGATTGGGATGGTCAAGGTGACCCATACCTATTTAGAATGTCAATCCCTGACGTTTCTACTTAGGGTGTGGTTATATTTGTTTTGCCTTTTGTCTTGAGATCTGACTTACAGCCGGAGACGTCTGTCTCCTTCAAGGTCACAAGACATCTGGTCCTCTGTGTGTCAGCTTTTTCAAGGATCTGGCCCTATCTGATGGTCTATAATATTTCTAAATAACTCAGCTGCCTGTAACATTCCCCCCTCTGAAGAAGTATCCCAAACTGCCATGAGGGAGAAATGGGTGATGACTGATCTGGCTTCCTCAGGCTAAAAGGGGTTATAGTTGCTGATTGCCAGTCAGAGCTATTCTACAGAGGGTCTATCTAAAGGGTCTTGATAGACACCAGACAGTTTCATCTTGGGTGGGCATATAGCTCTAAGTCTGCAGGAGACAAAGCCAAAGAAACAATTAGGTATGCATGGCCCAAATTATAAAATCAACAGAATAATTATGAGTATAGTTAAAAAAAGATTTCTACCAAGAGGAGCTAGTAATTGCTTCCTATAAGAAGGAAAAGGATAGGGTCCAAGGAATTTTAGAATCTGACATGTCATTAATTTGTCATCTAATACCTTGAATAGCTATTGAGATATTAGCAGAACGATCAGGAATGTACACACAGCATTCAGTTTTTTCAATTGCACAAGTACCTTCTCTGCTGTTGGAAGGTCTAATATCATCTGAAGTTTGGAGGATTAGCTTTCTCATTAATTTTACCTTTATATTTAGGAGAGAGAGACCAGTTGTAGTGTTAGTAATCCTCTCTTAACTTTAGGTCTTAAAGGCTATTGTCTTTGGTGAGGAAAAATAGTAGAATCTCTGAGATATATTTGTACTGGAGCAGCTC